>JAPYMA010000798.1:0-124502 GCA_035041965.1 Anisakis pegreffii | reverse complement strand
GTTTCACCTCTCACTGAAGACCTGCAGATATGTACAATGGATGTGGACGGCAGGAAGTAAGTGCTCCCCAGAAGTAACTCAAGTGCAATTTCATTGATTTCCCATAGAGCTCCCACAAATCAGAGCGCAATTTCATTAATTCGTAAAAGTGCGAAAACTGACTCAAGTCACTAATTAGAGACAAAACATCAGCTGTTGAGACGAAACATTCAGCACGCTTGAAATCAATTTCAATCTATTCCGTAAACCACCTGCGACGTTTTCCGCCTAATTGGAATGGTCATGGTGTTCATAAACGTTAATAGATGACTAATGGTGAGTTGCTTCAAAGCCATTTTTTGCTAAGCATAGGATTAGAAATATTTTTATCGAAAAGATATTTTACGAGTGAGTTATTTCACATTATTTTGAAAAAAAAAGATTTTACGTGTGCAAGGTGAAATTAAGAAGAATTCCTTGAAAAGATAAAAAGAACAATAAATACGAAACGCACTATGAAGTATTCGCTTGCTGACTACAACCACTCAATGTGATTTGTTATTTCCTTTTGTGAAATTGTTCGAATATTTTAATGAAGTCATGTTCCGTGAAAATTTCATTCGTCATCTTAAGTTGTTCCAACTTTAGCTATGTTTGACGATTTTCCTGCGTTAATTCATTGCATCTTCCAGTTAAGCCTCTTGAACTGTATGAATTCTTTTCATTTTTGAATGCCAGTTGCCATGCTCTGCAGTGTTTATATTCGGGCGATATTGTCCACTGGGGGGAGGGGGGCAAAATCGATGTGCGAATGGGCGAATTTGGCGAAACAGGAGATATGTGGGCGAATTTGAATCCAAAAGATGATTTTGAGTTTCATGGAATATTCACTTGTTGACTACTACAGTAGTCAGCACTGACTAGCATATTGGAAGGTTCGAGTGGTGGATGTGACCTTGACATGTGATATTGTTAGCAGAATGGAACGTCTTATGGAACGTTTCTCAACAAAGATGTGTCCATTTTTATCGCTGCACGCAGAATCTCAGACGACCACATTTTTTGTTTCGCCTTGACGCCCATACTTAATATTGAATGACTATTACAGTTGTTTCCCTTTTGAACCGTCATCAACGCAGTTACCGCATACTGCTTGAATTGAAGGATGAAAGTGCGCGATTTGATCGCATTCTCAACCCAAATGAACGAAAGACGTTGACATCCATTTGGTTAGTGCTTTCTGAAAAATAGTAAATAACTATTTGCACAATTCATCATTTTAACTCACTTGCAAATTCAAAAAAAATCGATTAACTCGCGAAACTATAATTGCTATCAGCAGCATCATTGACATGATATATAATACTAATCAGCTCAATCTATTATCTCTTTCACAAAAGTGGAAATGCATGCTTGAGATCGTTTGGATCTAATGCAGATTGTGCACGAATATGATATATGATACTTTAGCGCTTGCAAGATCTCGTGACACAGTATATTTGAACAACCATATCCTATTTGTTTCAACACATCAACATAATTTTTATTGCGTAGAATAAAATTATCCGAATTTTATTGTCACATAACCAAATCGATCTCATAATCGCTGGTGAGGCGTGAATACCGTAATATGTCCAACAAAGCACTAACTTTACGAGAATCGGAGGCCTACAATGGCACAGCCAGGATTTCTTTCTGCTGGAGAGGGGGGGAGAGGGGGTCGCAAAATGGTCTACTGCCAAAAACAGATTTTGCGGTGGTCTTTTCTGTTCTCTTTTCCTCTTTTTTTTACTTTTTCTTTTAACCTTGTAACACACTCCAGGAGGGGATGGGAGAGGGGGGGGGGCTGCGCACCCTGAGCTCTTCCCCCCTCCCATTGGCCATGCCTACGGAGTCCGAAGATGCATGTAAGTTTGCATTTGTGAGAGTTCTTTTGCATTTAACGTGAAACACAAAGCTTTTTCACATTTCGAGTCAGAAGTTGTGTGGAATTTTACAATTCAGTTGGAATATTACCGCTTCCATTTGATCGGTAATCAATAAGTGAATTGCCGAACGAAATTTTTCACTTGCGCACACACATTAATTGCCAATCTAAATACTTTACTATTTAGTCGCCCACTGCCAATACTCAGTTCTGTTTATTCAATTACCGATGAGTGTTAATGTATTTGTTGAAAATGCTACGAACTAATCAGATGTTAATGTACTTAAAAACAGCAAACTTAACAGTTTAGTTCCACATAGCCGATACAGTCAGCAATGAATTTTATCAAATTTGATCAACCATACAATTTTTAGTCAATTTAGAAAACCGCTGTCTGGAAAGTGAACGTTGTTTGCTAATACATCCATTTGCTGATGTTTTACAATTGCGTTAAGGCATGCAAACCTTCAATGATCATTAATATCTGAGTAGTTCGCAGCATTTTTCAACAAATTATTACTCATTACACTGAAGATGACTTAACTTCAACAAGACTTTTGATTAGCTTGACAAGTGCCAGTATGTCAATTGAGAAGTGCCTATATGTCATTTGAGAACAAAAAAATCCGGTCGATAGATTAATGATATCAAAAATGATTAATATTTTTGTAATGCATCAAATATGTGTAGATATAAATTGGATAAGGAAGTAATGAGAGTCCGTCCACTTGTTTTGCTGCAAACATACAATTTGTGGCGTGTAGTTGAAGAGTATGAAAAAATGCAAGTCAATTCTTAAGCTAAATGCATCCACGTTGCTGAGCGTATCTTCATGCAATGATTCATTTTGTAAAGCTGATCTTAATCGTTGATTCGATGTGATATTCGATTATGATGTTCCATTGTGATCACTGACTTATCAGTTAATCGCATTATCAAGCATCAAACGTTAGAATACGAAGAAATTAACATTTTCATTTCATCAGTAGAAATAAATTTTCGAGGTGATTGTGCATCCAAAATGAGAATTTCAATTATGGCAGACTTTTTAGTTGGAATATCGATTGAATTATTTAGTTGCTTTCAAAATGGTGCCACACCTCAGAACGTTGCTCTCTTACCAATCGCATAATTGTGATGACTGATTCGTGTTTTTTTTTCGTTCTTATCTACCCAAAATCGCTGCAATAAAATATGGTAAAACACATTTGCCTGTTGCTAAGTGCTTCATTCAATTTTGATAAGTTCAAAAAATATGCGAATAACATTCGGCATGATGAATAGTTTTCGGTATTATACTGCTGAATGAAAAATATCTCGAATGACGCACCAAGCTTAATTGAATAAATCACGATAAATCATTTTCAATTTCATCGAAATGAAACGGCAGTGAATAAGTGAATTCGATTATCTTCGCCATCATCAGTATTGCTACTCTCGTCAACATGATAAATTCGCTACGGAAGCATTAATTCGACGATTCCTCAGGATTGGGTGGTACCTATCCACGATCAGATCATGGCTTCTAGCTAATGAAGGCGGAGCTAGTGAAACAAAGCAATTGGCTTAAATAAGATGCTAGTCGAATGCTCATCTGTCATTCACGGTTTTGTATGGTAATTGAGTGCGGCGGTCCTGAATTCGACCCGAATGAACGGCTTTATGCAACCGGCAGGCATACTCCTTGCTCTAATTCTTTGCTTACTTATTGTATCAACATCTAATGCACAAGGTAATTCATTATCACTATTATAATATCACGAACACTAGTCTTATCATCACTTGCTTCGGTATGTTCTCAGCTTCTCAATCTGGTGATAAGAACGTCAACTAAACTTCATGTACGTGAATTAAAAAACGAATCAAAATTAGCCTCACTAAATCACAATGACCTTGTTTTACACCATTTTAAACCAAAAGCACCTCATAAAAATTGCCATTAGAACTCAGTTTCTAGTTTTGATCATTCTAGATTCTGCAAAATTTGTCCTGAATTTTTTTGTTGCCGAGAAATTCACTTGCTCATCCTGAAATTTTACGAAAAAAATATTACGTATTTCCGAAAATTTTCTAGCATCTATTTGAATCTCGAAACTCACTCGTACTCAGGATTACTTCGTGTTGATTACAGTTGTTTCATCGTCAAACAGTTGTGTTATATTCCAGTTTCTGCACAAAATCATGAACTTTGAGAAACTTTTGGTCTAGTGATTTGATGAATCTATAAACTGTATCGCATTACTGTAGAGAATAATCGTCACAGATTTCCGTCTCTTCATGATTATAGTATATCCACATCGTGAAGTTCTTGAGCTTTTTAATGCGGATTTTTGATGAGAACTTTTGATGAATTCTCAAATATGAATGAATCAAATAGTTTCGATGTGGGAATTGGGGAATACGATGAATGAGAGCATTCCACTGGAATCGAAGTCGTGTATTTGATTTGAAATCACGTTACAGCAATGCAACAAACGCTGACAGTGAGTTAAGACTCTTTTTTATTCGAAAAATTTTCATCTGGTTTTCAGAGGACGACAACTTCGGCATTGGTGATGTAGAAATTTCCAGTAAATGTGAGTTTGCATTTTTCCACTTAATTTTATCGTGCGTGAAATTGTAGCGTGGCAATCAATTTAGAGCATTCCTTTGCGGTGAACTCTAACACTATAATAACGAATAAACAAGAACAACCTTCACTAGGATCAAAAGCAATTCACAAGTTAAAATACCTGGAAGAATCCGATGATAAATGCTTTCAACTGGCAAAAATCGAAATTCAGCAGGTGCTCATTAATCCAGCTCTATGCATGGCCCTATGATGGAGTTTTGATGCTTGTTTCTGGGAGTTCGAAACATGTCTGACCTCATGACATCGGCTAACCATTCCAGAAAACCCCGCAGACACTGGGAATTTGACAAATGAAACATGTTGACTTTCACGATCTGATATTATCCATGAATATGATCGTTCAAAAGAGAAATCTCATGAGCCACACACTGAAAACTTCCGTTTCCAAAGATCTTTTGAGAGTGTAAAGATAAGCGAAGATTTTTCAACGACTTACGGATATAAACGTTTATTCATTTTCAGTCATATTAAGGATATCCAGTTTATTTTATTATTTTATTTAATCAGCAAATCAAACTCATTACGAGTTTATGCCTCTCTGTTATCACCAATATCACTAATATCACATTCTTCTTTCCTTGGCATTCTTCATCTGTCTTTATGAAATCTGAACTTGAATTATTGATTTGACAAGTACACTTAAGTCCCTGCTGGAATTGAAACCTCGAATCAAATACATTTTTACGATTTAAGCGCATGTTTGTTCACAATTTTGAACGAATAGTACTCCGTGCGATTCAACGTGAAACTGTTTTTGTGATAGAAGCAGACGTGATAAGGAGGCATGCAATTAATTGGATATCCACAGAGGTTGATATCCATATCCATTATCATATCCATATCCATTATCAACCTCTGTGGATATCCAATTATTTGACATTAATTGCATGCCTCCTTATCACGTCTGCTTCTATCACAAAAACAGTTTCACGTTGAATCGCACGGAGTACTATTATTAGTAGTAATTCGTTCAAAATTGTGAACAAACATGCGCTTGAATCGTAAAAATGTATTTGATTCGAGGTTTCAATTCCAACAGGGACATAAATTTTGAGTTGAATTTTTCGTGACCGGTCAATCTGCTTAAAGACATCTTGCCTAACGACAGTTTGCCTAAGGAACAGCTTGCCTATTAGGCGAAATATCCATTAAAAAATCGTGAGTTAACTGTCCAATTAGGCAAACCTGTCCATTAGGCAAACTGTCGTTAGGCAAAATGTCTTTAGGCAGATTGACCGGGTACCGATCAGTCTGCCTAAAGTTGTGTTCGGTGAATATACAAAAAGAAAGTGAATCATTTTCTATGCTGAAGTATTACTGATTCAGTTGAAAAATATACAAAATGACTTATTGAAAACTCGGTTCTTGATTAGCGATAGCAAAATATCAGCTACAGTCCGAAGATGAAATAGAATGAAATGTGCTCTTTGCTGTCATATTTACGGGAAAATGAGAAGAATTTATCTATTGAACGGAAGATCTGAGCATATACTAAAAGGTAGTGGACAATTTTCTGCAACAGATTACTCCAGTCGAAACATTTTGATAAGATATGAAGCTCTCTGTAAAGATTTCAGAATTTCACTGAAAGCTAGCGCCAACATGACCCTCAGACATTGCTGATTTAGAAATCCGAAAATTTAAGATTAAAAGCTGGAAAGATAATGAGAGTCAGATGGAAATATTGAGCATGATTATACCGTCTTTTTTTAAAGGATAGATCTTCTCGCTCAGTATGTGACATCTTTGAGAGTAATATTTGGCCAGCAAATTCGAAGACTGGAAACTGATCAGTGTGTTATTTATAGTCTCCGAGCATCAGAACGATAAGTTTTTAAGCGTCAACTGCCACTCATACGTGTCATGCATATTTCAATAGCCCACAAGTGCTAAAATTTTTCGATTTCACTATTTTCGGTTTTGCGGTCTTATATTTTGGACGTTTCTGGTCCTTGAACCTATTACCGGAACTCGAGAATCCCAGCTATCTTTCGGCGACTGTTTGCTGATGGTTTTCGTGTTCTGCTCACATTCCTAGTGCACTGGTGCTGATGCAGTTCATTCAAATAATTCAATAATTGTTTCATGAATGACGATAGCTGTTTCATCCAACCAACATCAAAATTTACAAGGTGTTAGCACCAAATCGTTTTCTCTCCTTATTAAATCAATCAAATCGTTTCTTTGATGCCATTTGCATGTGGATGCTGAATTATTTTCATCTCTCTTATACCTGCGCTTTGATTGTGTTTTTTGATGAAATCCATTTCATTGTGCCTCATCAACCAACGTTTTTGAGAATCGCATTTGATGAATATCAATAAATGAAATTTTCGTTGATTGATGAATGAAGAATGGAAGATGCAACAAAACGAGTTGAATTCAACGAATCAGCTGAAATGAATGAATGAATAATCCGAATTAACGAGAATGCTAAAGGCACAAATGCAATATTCTCAACTAACAATACGTTGATTGTTTGAGACCATTATGAGAGGCGTTGTTCTTCGAGCACCATAACCAGCATTCCACTTATCTCCAAACGAAAATCTAATCCACTCTAGGAAATCGCTGCAACATATAAATTCATTACGCGAATCCGAGCATTTACAACATACTCACATCTCCACTATATCCATTACGCTCTTCCCGTTTCCAGCCGACCAAAATTCATTAAACTGGTGAACGTTATACGAAAAAAAAGCAAACAAACAAATGACACCAATAATTAGGACATAAAAGTGTTGCGCGACTGCAAGAATCAAGATGAGGTGTCACGAAAATCGACAGCCTCACCTCTGAGGTGTGCTGATCAATGACCTGTTCCCGCACGGTTAAGTTGAAAAACATGTGAAATTATGCGGTCGAATCTGTTGCGCCTGCAAAGTTGAATAGATACATTTTGAGAATTGATACAAATCGTTCATTTAGCGTTTTTTGCCTAACAACAGTCGGAAACAGAATTTGATAAACATATTGAATTTTAGCATTTTTAGTTATTTACAAAATCTGGGGAAAGGTGCAAGAACAAAAGCCGATCTTGATCATTCCCGAAGTGAATTGCGACTCTCTGTTATTCTCTTTATTACACCGCTGATTATTTGATAAATTCTGCACCTCTTTAGTGCTCTTCCTAATAATCAATACTGAACAGTTCTGAAAGTGCTGCTCAAATTGAAAGAATTGATACCAAAAATAATTTCATTTGTTGAAGTCATTAGATAGAAATGAATTATCAATGAAATATGATTCGCCACAGATCAGAGCTTCCTCGAGAAATACGATTAATTGCAAATAATTCATCAGTAATTATTTCGTTCCCCTGCAAAATGCGTGCACTCACTCACTTCCTGTAATCAGAAGCACCAACAAAATGTGATTCACTTGCATTTCGGCTTATTCCGACAAAATGAATTCAACTTTCGACAATTTTAAAAAATGCAAAGCATCAGTTGCCCCTACAAAAGAAATTTCCAGCGAGCAAATCTTAAGGGGCACGATTTGCATAATTTTGAATGCATAAGCATTTTCGATTGTTTCAAATGAACATTCAGAAGTGTTTTCAAATGAATTCATTCTTCAATCCTTCTGAATGTTCAGCGTTGGTCTAATCCGATTAATCGCATTTCGATGAAATGAGATCGAAAGACACTGAGGTATTTTGTTTACTGCCGTCAAGCATTCCGTTAATTTAATTTCGATCGCAAACCAAATCAAATTGTCGATTCATTTCATTTATTAGTGTCTGTCGTTGAAACTGGCAATTTCAGATGTTTATTTGGCGCTTCACTTCGAAAATCTTTGGTTTATTTCTCAACGATCGAAAGTGCAATAATGAATAAAACTGAAACAATGATCGAAAAAAATGCATAAAATAAACAACCCATTCACTACTCCAAATTCATCAATCAGATTAATTTGAAGAGTGAGAAAATCGTTTTTTTTCACTGGCTCAATGTTTCGTTCGTTACCGAAAGTATTATCAGTGCTATTATTCCTGTGGTAACTCCCACTCAATTCTAGTCTTTGAGTACCCTCAATCAACACTCACCTTATATGCAGATGTGAATTTTATCAACAAGATGTGTGGATGCATCAAACCCACACAAGAGTCAGTTAATTGACTACTCAAAATTAGCAAATTTGCATAGATTACGCTTGCTGTGATTAATTCCATAATTGCTAACATCACATTTAGCAGCATTTCCTCGAATGATCTCTCTAAACTCCTACTAGAAGTAATAGATTATGTAGGTGAGGTATTCTTTAAGACTAACAGAGAACAGAGGATTCTGAGATTGATGTTTGTTGGTGTTTAACCACAAACATAGATACTACTGTATTCATTAATGAAGCGATCGCTCTGATTTGTTTAGCATTAGTCAAAAATTTCATTTCATATTCGTTTCAATCCATTAATGCCCGGTGTTTTATGTTAATTCAATCACAACTCCCAAATGACTTCAAAGCCACGTAAACAAGCAATAAACTATAGGTATGTGTCAAATCACAAATTAATTCCTCATTTAATTATTTCGCACATTCTCTGTAGAAAGCCCGTGACCCGTGATTGGACATTACCTATAAATATTTCTGCCAAGCAAACAACTGTTTGTCAACTGAATGAACAAATTGCAATTGCGTTGACGGGGATGTGTGCTTAACAACGAAAACATAATCAGAACAAATGAAAGAAGTTATGTTTCGCATAAATCCTTTCGATCAACGAAAGTTATTGAAAACCTATGAGTTGCACGCAGCAATAATCATGTTTCATGCGACTTTTCGTTGCTTGATCTTGCAACGATTCGTTCGTTGTTGCATGCAATCTGCTGCTGACATACGCACTTTGGCGAGTGTGAAAACTGCGTGACGATAAAAAGATGTACTAAGCACATAAACGATGCGGATCAGTTTTTTGTGTTATCCCTATTATTGACCTCTTCGAACACTACTGATGGATCTATGTGATATCAGTGCGAAGAGCAAGTCCATTTTGTTAATCACTGGTATGCTGCCTTAGATGTTTTTCGCTGACTTCATTCCAAAAACTTGAAATACTGCACTTCAAAAGTTCCCGTGAAAAAGATCACATTTATTGGTTACAGTGGAACCTCACTCAGTGTGCATTCAACTCGACTCACAACGCACTCATTGAAATGAACTGTTCTTTGTTGAGCCAACAACCAATTTTAGAATGTATCAGATGTGAATGACAGGTTCAGTTGCAGATAAAGTAACAACGTGAAACTGAAAATCGTTCGTAAACATTCAAGAAATAATAACCTTCTATTTTATTTGACTAACGTGTTCATTTCAATCATCATTTATTTCTGCTTTGAATGTGTTGACTATGAAAGAAAATTGAAACAATAATTGTGTCTGCCTTTAAAAATGTACTGAAACCTATATGAATAACTCATAAAAATGTATAATATCGCGCAGTTATTCCCTCAATAAAACGACCATTCAAATGGTGACTTCGCACGCTATCTGAATCAGCAATATACTGTTTCATTCAGTTTTCATTCATTCCCTCGAATTGTTTCTTTATTTGTATACTAGGAACTAGAAGCAAGCATTGAGGTAGAGCACCTCAGGAATCCTCAGTTAGCGACAAGCTCACTTATATATAGTGAGCTTGTCCGTTTCGAAATTTTTTGGATCCTAAGAGGATAGTTTTGGATGTGCACATCTTTGAACACTTCTTACAATTGCAGAATCACAAAGACTAAAAGTGCGTTTTGTCTCGTCATAAATTAAATTAATAGGTTTCTACAATTTCCATGATTCTTGAGTGGGTCTTCGAGTTTCAATGATAAATTGAAAGTAAACTTTATCAACAAGCACATTGGGTCATCATGATTTATTCTATCCGCAACCTATTATGTGGTACTCAAAGATATTACGTATTTACGAAACACGTTTGGAAAGATGCATTCGTTTGCAGAACTCCATTATTTTTTACCGTGTTGCGTTGCGGAATCGGATTCAACTTCATTTTTAAAGGATTCGCAAAATTTCTCGTGCAATGGAATTGACTCATCTCGTTATTCTTCATCAACAAAGCAAATGAAGAGAGCATTTTCCGTTTCTTTCAGGGAAAAAAGGCCGTCCAAGAGGACCGCTACGTTTCGGCAAACGATCGCAGTCATACTACGAATGGCGACCGCTTTCCTATCAACCGTACTTACAGAGGATTTTGGCGTCCGACCTCCACGCCCAACGATAATTTCGTTGATGATTCCGATTGTCGAGCCACTGAATTAACATACGGATTGAATGTTTGCGCGTTTCATTAGTGACACACAATGCATCGACGTTATTCATCATTTACGATTGTGTAACTGAAAATAAATTAATTTCGTTGTCGTTGTTTTTTGTTGCTTATCAATGGCCAATTTGAATATTTAGCGACTGAAATTTTTTTCGGTCACATCCTGATTATTGCAATCACCTGAATAGGGAATCTTTATTCGAATACAAACATTCTGTCTCTGATAATTTGAAAAAAGGCACTCACAAATTTCACGGTGGTACGTCTAGACAATAGTGCATTGGAACATATAAATACTAACGTAAGAAATTCTACCAAGTATTTTCATTTTCATGCAAATGATCCAACAAAATCAGTTACCGAAAATGAGTGTTGCAAGGAATTGCCCACGATTTATTGCTCCAGGTGATTAAATGCGATCAAAAAATCAACCTCTCATCTCATTTCACCGGAAGTGAATATAAGGTACAGTAAGTATTCATGCGCACAAAGAAACAACTTTTCGGCAACGAAAGAACTGCTCTTAGATATGAATATATACACGATAATATCAATAGATAACTAGATAGAAGCCAAATCATAGCCAGGCTCAAGTTCGACAGCATCAAGAACATTGGTGCACCACTCAGTTTCGTGTAAAACTTTCGTCCCTTGCTGCTCGCGATGGAAAAGTTTGCTTGAATCCGAGTGGTGTGCGAATGTCATTGATGAGTGGATTCATTTGGGCATTTGCTAAATTCTCTCATGCAATCATCTTTCATAATGACGATTTCAATCGTACACGATAGAACTAGAAGAATGCATTCATTGATTCGTTACTTTGTTTATGCATTCGATCAGCAATTACAACTCATTACCATATTCGCCTTTCTCTTCGTTACTACAAGTATCACTTTCTTCGCTTTTCTGCAGATCATCAGCACATGATTCATCCAGTGAACGAATGGTATTATCGAATTCTGAAACGCTGAAAAAAATCATTCCTCAAATTTTTCCTTGATCTTTCTTGTCAGTCAATTAAACTTTCATTCAGGGTTTTGTCTTTCAAGAAAATTGAATTCTCCACAACTGTCTGAATTAGAGTTTCGATTGAGCCGTTAAATAATAGACTGCTGGTCATAATTTGCTGCAATGTCCCTAAAGCACCTCATAAACTGCTCTATTTGAGAAGACATAAAATTTTAAATGCCTGTAATCAACGTGCATTGGTAGTTGTTGTACATTAGCGATATTAAACAATTGCTTGAAACGATCCCAGAATGGCAATATTTTGAATTAGCAATAGGTTGAATCTATTACTCGAAGCGTTGCTTTATTTGTTACATAGCGAAAATTGTATTGTCTTGAGAATAGGTTAAAAATGTCAAGAGCTCATATGTCTATTCGAAGTAGTTGGTTACGGTAAAATATCGAAATCGACGACAAAAGTTTTCGTGAAAGTAAACCGAACGAAATTTGATGCGAATATAAGCTAGTGAATGAAACGGATAATATTTCATAATCTAAAACACTGTCAACTTCTATTCACCTAAAACAAATACGCATCAGTATGAGTGACACTTGAAAATGGTTTTGTTATGCATTATCTTTAATAAGTATCTACAAACAAGAATATCGTTTCATAAACCGTATTGAACATAGCATCAAAACAACACTTCTTCAACTACCCAGAACAAAATTCTACAAAACTTGCCATTTGTGATCTTTACTTGCTGATTTGATCGCAAGAACTATGAAGTTTCTTAGATGGTTATTACAATCTACATTCACTCCTCTCTCAATAAGTTACACGCTGTACTTCAAAATCCTTTGAAATTGCCTCAAAGTTGCATCCATGGCTTATGGATTAGGTAGTTTTATGAACAGTAACGTAGTGAACCGCCGTATCAGAGCATCTAGTTGTTGAGAAGAAGCAGAAGTAGGTTTTGGTGGTGTGTGACTGTTTCAGAAAGAGGTGAAGGTTTGACTGTTTGGTTCGAATGTGCGGTAGAGGTTCAACGAATGGAAAGTGTTTCTGTACAACTGAAATCATTCGATTGTTCAGTGATGACGACTCAAGTTAGCATTCAAAAAGGACGTGAATCACCTTGAAAGACCACATCCTGTTACCATATAATTGCTTGCGAATTCAGCGAATAGCCATGAATTGTTGCCCATTGCATTTAATTACTGTATCTGTATGCTGCACAACATCCAAAAATGAATTCATTGCACAGTCAAATTCAGCTGCTTTCAACGAGCATCGATTTGCCCTGATATTCTGTCCAACTGAATCCATATGTGTCAAGTCACAAAAGATTCATGAAACGAGTAATTTTTTAAATCTATTCACAGACTGTTTCGAAATTGACAGTCACAAGCCAGCACGATTTCATATATTTGAAAGTTATTTGCTTATAAGAAGTTATAAGAGTAGTTCCGAAATTCATAAACATATTCGCTCGAAAATATTGAAGCTTCAAAGGTACGGCATTGTCGATTTATTCAGGTGGTCACTGTCAAGTACAATTGTATGGCCGACATATATGCAGATTTCAGTCAATTTCTAAGTTTCCAGATTTCATTATTATTTCTTGCCACATAGCTTTTTTCAAAAAAGTGTCGCAACCAGCGCTCTTTGGCATCTGAAAGCACCATATCCGATTGTATCAGGGTGAATGAAGCAAAACTGTAAACTCTTATACTATAACACATCTTCCTAGAATCGAAAATTTTCGCCACTACATCTGCAAACACCAGATTTTTACTCCATGATCAATAGTTATGGATTCATTCGCTCTTTCAGTTGTGGCTGCTTAAATGAGGCAGACTCTTTGATTTCATCAGATAAATAACTGAAACGGTTCTAAAAGGTGCAAATTCAGAAATTTTAGTTGATAATCGTTTTTATAAACTTGAATACTGCAATAGATATTCAATAATTCATGAAGTGTAAAACAGGTAGCATCGTCCTATGCAAGAGATTCAAATAAATCACGTTCGTCAATGCATAAAACGGCGAACTTGCTATCAGAATCTCGTAAGAGTATTCAAGCAGTGAAATCAACTCAATTGATGATTTCAACATCCTTAATCTATAAATGGTATAAACGTAACTTCAATTTTTTATCACCACTAAGATGAAATAACGGGATTAACTGACTATGAGTTGTTTGGAACGGAGCATATGTTGATTGTGGTATGCACGAAAGAGCGGCTATTTCAATTTAGTTTGTGCATGAGAGCATTCAATCAGTAATGAACGATCAATCAATTGAAGGTGAATTCAAGAAATGCAAAGAAACAGTCTGCGCCGGATGACGTTGATGAATTTGAGGTGCGTAGTTGTGTACATTTTTTATTGCTGAAATAAATTGTTGAAAGTGACTGAAGTTTGTTAATCGAATTTGGGAGAACGTTTACAAATGGATTGATTGATTGATTGATTTTGCATGTAACGCACAAGTTTATGTTGTCAAACCGACTATGAATAAGATATTGTAACTGAATCAATCTTTCGTTATGAGCATATCGCTATGCATAAAACATACTAACCACAATATTTGTTCAATCGTTCACGAATGCTCTATGAGATTCTGTTCACAGTTTATTGAAGATACATGCACCCTAACGTATGATACATCGAATTATGTGAATTGAGAGTCATTTGGCTATAGGAACTTACCTCATGGCAAGAAAGAAGTTTATTTTGTCGGAATGTAGTGTGATAACCATCATCAAGCTTGAGGTATCAGAACAACCTCGATCACTATTATTGAGCAGTACAAGCGTATCGTTGAGGTGGAAAACGTGCACCGATTATGATATAACACGGTAATGTGAAGAGTTGTGTAGTTGAGGACAGTCGTTTTGGACTCGAATCTGACAATTTTGGCGGAATCTGCTCCATTAATTTCCACACACACCATGATGTGAATGGAATTTACTGGAGCAGTCAGTCTTCACCGGTTCCATCTACTGCAAAGTAGGCGTATTACAGTAATTCTTGTAGTCATGTCCTTGCAGTAGACCATAATTATCTGAACACACAAGGTGGCCACGTGATATGACGGCATCGATCGATTCTTTAATAGGTTATGGTTTAATATATAACTGTTATTCACATCAAGATAGATAAATTACAGCGACCCACCAATATTCAAAATATAAGCAGTAAAATTCGTCAACATTGGGTTGGTTATCAATTCTTACCGCAAATGAATGATCTAATCACTCTTAAGAAAGTTCACGTTAAAATTTCATCTACGTATATGTTGAACCACCGGGAATGCGTCATGATAAGTTGAGAAATAGAACGTTGTTATAATCATAACTGAAATAGGCGCTTTATTCACATATGAATATTAGAAAAAAAGGGATAATGATCATTCTAATGTAGGATCAGATTTTAATGTGAAAACGAATGAACTGAGCTAAAATTTTTGATGATAACAAAGAGTAGTAATTTAGTTTTATGAGTGTAATTTGATGCATACTACCGATTACTATCACCAATTGATCTTATACATTAGATAAAATCAAGTAGTGTCTTGCGCATCAATACTTTCCGCATACAATATTTGGTTTCAGTCTTCGAAAATCGTATTCAAGATGAAATTGCATCTTCATCATTTTAGTTCAGTTTGTTAAAATGAATCAATTCATGGGTAGTTCTGCAGTTGAACTTCTCTATTTACAGTTCGAACTCAATGTAAGAGAACATCCCAGAATATGAAGTGCAATCCACAATATTTATACGAAATTTCGAATGCAACTGTTTTGAGAATTGTAAATTGATCAAATTAGCGCAGTACTCATTACTGATCCATGAATATGTTTGGAAAGCTTGAGAGTATGAATGACTCCTTGTAGACTCTCAGTGGACTACACAATTTTATCAAGGTGAGATAAAGGCCATCTGCGATATTCCATGAAGAAGTCCTTCGCTGGGAAGTCATGGATGTCACTAGTAGTTCTAGCGTGCAAGTGATGGATTTTAGGGATTTGTTGAGCGATGTGGATAAGACTGAATGCGAGGTATGTGAATGATATTCTGTATTTGGATGTGATTCGAATGGGAATACGGTGCTGATTTAGGGTAAAGGGAAATGAACGCAGGCATCTGAAGAGAGCAACTCCATGACAGTGTACTGCAACAAACGACTGTCAACAGATGGCTCTCTTAGCCGTCTGCGTTCTTTTAGATTCAATCTTTTATTATTACGGTCCTTGGCACTATCAGTCCCATGAAACACCAACTCAGGTACGGTAATCGTTCAATGCTACATTTCTCTTCATTCACTATTTTTCATTGAATATCCAGTAAATATCACTAAACTCCACGCATTTCGAATGAATAAAACGATGATTACTGACGTGATTTATGAGTGAGAATAATGAAAAGAATAATAATAATAATGATAGTAACGATATCAATAAAAACGTTATTAATTATAATAATGAACTGCAAATGTCGAAAAAATCTAGTAGACTGAAGTGGATGAATAAACGCATTCAATGGATCAGTCGAAGACCACCAAAAATTCATTGATTCCACAAACACTCCAGTCTCTTCTAGTCATAAAGAAGAGGGCACACATAACATCGTTCGGTATTAAGTGAAGATGGATATCTTTATGCGACGATATAAACATTTATGCATATGTATCTGAATGAATCTTCTTCAGATCATCTTCATTTCCTTAATAGTCCATTCATAATATTCATAAAATAAAATACTTGATCAATTCACAACAATCATCATAATAATATCATCGAATGAGCACTTCACAATGATTTTGGCACGGTGCGTTGTGTTCGTGTTTATTCGTGACGATAAAAACGCAAAAAATCAAAAGCGAACTGAGTTCAGCTGCGAAAACGGAGCCGTGTTGTGCCGTATTCAACGAACTTTTTTGCTTTTGCGTTTTTCAGTGCAGTTTTCTCGGTGAAACGAAAAGACATATGAGATACAATATTATGAAGACGACTATGAGAAATGAGCAATAAAGTAGAATAAAACACTGAAGCAATCATCACCGATCAATCAATCAATGAGTGCACTAGGAGTGATGAAAATTCCAGATGACACTTGAAAATTTCGGAGGACACTCAGAATGGCGAAATGTTTCGATGCTAAGCTGAAGGTAGAATGATTCAAATGGTTGAGGAGTTACTTTGAACATCAGACGGTTTCAGATGACACTTAATGGAGGAGGACCTCACGAAAAGCACTCAAGATGAAGCGAAACTTATATGTCATCAAAAATCTACATGGAGATATGCGAATAACTTATATATGGTTTTTCATTCGATGTTCTTACAGCAAAATCACTTCTGATCTTTCGGTGCAATCCTCACAAAATTTTACAATGCACATTTGAATGATTTAATCAATATTGTGCCATACTACTCCAGCGGAATGTTTTTGCAAACACAAGTTTCAAGGGAGTAAACTTTATCGCATCTGCTGAAATTTGGTGATATGAATATCGGTGCGAGGAATTTCATTTAATTTTATTGAATGAAAATCCATTTCTACACTTGCCAGAAGATGCAAATGATAATGTGACGAAACGTTCAAATCAACAACGTATCCGTCGGTCGTTTCGCACCTAAACTTTCCATTACAAAAGAAACGAGCATCTTCTGTAAATAAGAGAATGGATTTTGGTTTCGTTGAATTTCTAGAAGAAGACAACCTTTCTATGGAATCATGAAACCGGTACAGGACAAAAACAAATGAACATTTAAGTTGTGCATCCTGGTTGAGAAGAAATGCACTAAGCATCGAGGAACTGGGAGATGGATTGGAACGAACTCAAAATCTTCGAGAGACAGCAAAATTTCAGCGATTAAATCAGATTTTTGATCATTGCTTGTAATTTCTTCGAGTTGTTCGAATTTTTTGTTGAATCAAGTAATTGATTTGTTAGGAGAAAGTAATCGTGAAACTTCTCATACACATCGTTTGTATTTACAACTAAGTGCACAGCAGAAAAATATGACTGTAATGAACGGTCCATCGAAGACTATCCAAATACTGTTCAGATGGAAATTCGTCTGACAATGAATAAATTTTAAGTCTAAGTCCAGTCTCCAAAATTACAAATAATTGAAGATTTGCAGATATTTTGACCGATGAGAAGAGCGACCTTAAGCTGACAACCAGATCAGATCGGATTGGATAAGAAGAGCGGCGAGCAGTTGTTGGCCGGGGTTTTTGAAGGGTTTTGTGAGGAAGGGGGCGTACCGTGCTGATTAGATGGGAGTGATATAGGAAGGAGGTTGAAAGGATTCGGTGAGACGAGGGAAACGGTGAGGAGAGGACTGGCACATGCTACAGTTCGGTAGTGCTGGTGAAGAGGGGACGTCGCACTGCAATCTGCATGCAATTGTCATCAAACTTATGGAAAGTGCGATGATTGGTCGTTGTTTCGTGATCGGCACCGCCCTTGCTTCCTTTCAGCGCTTTCATTCCACTGACATTATTCCATCCACCAGTTCCATACTAATATCAACAATAATAATAACGATTACAATAATAATACCAATAGTGTTAATAATGATCAGAAGAGTAATATTCTGCCAACTTCCACGAACGAATCAAACAGAATCGTATCGAACGAACAACTGCGGCGTCTGCTGGTCCATCAGATGGTCCCGTCACACTCATAAACCCCGTTTATGTATGTCTTTGTCGTGCATTCACTGCATTAAAAATCATTCGATGAACACTACTGAGCCTTGCCGATCCATTCAAATTTGTTTATGTACTCGCTTTGAGACTCTTTACACATCGCTCACTTCTCTCTAAAATTCTTCGTTCGTTAACCTTTCAAAAGCATCTTTAGCAAATTGGCTACCGTCTTGTCCAATAGGCAATCATTTTTTCCGATGTTCGTTTCGAAAAATTTCCCGATAAACCAACTCAATTTTGTGGAGATTTCGAAAGCGATTTTGAGAACCTTTTCAAGCCTTTCGACAGAACTTTTAGACATTTACATGAAAATCTATTTACGATTAGTCTCCTTAATGGAATTTATATTTAGAGTCAGGAATTCAGAATGGCCCAAACGGCCCAAACGACAGCTGCTAAATTCAAATCAATATTGAAGCAGTGACCTTCGGCCGGCTGAATAAGTGGCTACCTTAACAAATGAGAACCTGCAAGGTTAATTGGCGCATTATTATTTGATAGGTCATAAAATGAATTCTTCGTTTACTATTAGACGCGATCTTGAACAATCACTTGAAAGTGGGCATTGATCAGCATTCAAAGCTCAAAGCATTCATTGCGGATTTTCATCATTTTTCTTTGCTCAAGGATTCATTGACTGGTGAGGATCAGGTTTGGTTAGCTTACGGCGAAGTCTCTTCAGCAAATCGATTCAAGAAACAAAAGCTGTGGGATCGTGGCAAACTGTTTCGTTTCCTTATGCGCTTTGCATCAAAATACGCTTCCACTGATCCACTGCGATTATTCAGAGCGCAATCAAAACTGCAAACGAAACCGTTTTTGGAGCATCTTTCCCATGAAAATCCTCCTATGCGACAGTCACTAATGCTATTAAAGTAAATCTTAATCGGTCGGTACGCTCGTGCGATTCCCATACTCGGATTTATGACTGATCATTTCATTTTCGTTGCAGATCACTACAATGATCACTAAGGGATTATTACTAATGGGTCAACTGTTATGTCAATTATGATCTTTCTTCCTCACCAAAACGATTCATTACTGGACGAGTTTCTGCTTTCAATAGAACTTCGCGAATGAAATGTTCATTTCGTCATTCTCGATTATTTGATTTTATGTAAGGAAAAATTCAGTTTGAAAAGCGTGAACAATTGCAACAAATTACAAACAATAATGCAAACATATCGAACCAAATTTTCGAATACACTTATCCAATCGTTTGGACTCGTTTTGCATCCTTCATTCAGATCCGAAAAATGTGAATTCACTTACACTTTAGTATTGTTCGCGAGTAGTTAAATCATTTATTCACCATAACAAATGAATATTAAATTTACGTGGCAAAAGGGTGGCACAGAATCGATATTAGAGAATTTGTACTATGATGAATAGAAAATCAAAGGTTCAAACGAGTGAATGGAGAATTATTGATAGAGGAAAATGTTTCACCCAGAGAATTGCCATTTTTCTGAAATGCTCGTTCTTCAGTTTCCATCGTCTACTTTATGGGCAATTTTCTTCCCATAAAAGTTTCGAAATTTTGAGAAGTTGACGCAATAATAGTTAGAAATCCTAATCAACTTTGTTGACGCTAGTTCGTGCTCCGAGAAATTACGCTACGACCACTTGTGTGAGCATGGTTAAATGAGATTGCATTAAACTGTAATTCAGTATCACATTAGCTTTGGATTTAGCACGAACAAATGCACTTTCATAGTTCACTTGAAGTACAAATTCATTCGTTCAGGATGATTCGGTAGCCACAATTCAGTGCGGAATTGTGAAGTGATTTTCAACTGTTACTGAATGTCATAGAAGCAGATGCCTTATCAACAAAAAAAACGTTTGCTATGATGAGTGACATTCTGCAGTGATTGCGTAGCAGTTGAACAAATGAGGTTTCTGTGATAGTGCTGATTCACCTGATACTATCATCAACTTACATGTCACTCAAACCTATCAAAGCAATTCACCAAGACGCTCTATCAGTCCAGTGTTTTAGAGAATGTTCTATGCGAATGTTTAATTGCTTTCACAAATTGAACGAGTAATTGCAAAGGTGAAATATCGGGTTTTTTGATCTATTCGAAAGTAACGAATAACGATTATTTTATTGGTTGTATAGAGTAAGTTAACTGTTCAATGAATATAAAAGATTGACCTTTGTTTAAGATGCCGTTAAACGTTCTCAGACTGGGTGTTATGCCCACCTAAACCTATGCCTATCCGATCTCTCACACTTGAAACATTAATCCCGATGCAACAGATAACCTTTTTACCTCGTTGTTTACACACACACACACACACACACAAATAAGAGTATGCAAACAAATTACCGAACACCTCCTATCGTTTGCACTATAAGTAATTCTTGTGAAATCAAACGTATGATTTTGGTGTTGTTATCGTATTGTGCAAGGCGACATTTCGAATTAATTGATCACTGCTAAAGCTTATAATTAGATTGCACGATGATTTTCATTTCTTACTTGCAAACTTATAATATTGTGAGGAGTTCACTGCATTCGCTCAATTGTTTGTATTGAAGTTTTTAACCGTGAAGTTTTTTATGGTTGAAGTTAATCAAAAAAACTTCACGGTTTTTTAGTTGTTGCGCTAATGAAGACCTGTTATGGACAGTGACTTAGTTGGATGGTGTTGATCACATTCAGAAAAATGTTGAACTAATCGTAACCAAGAATTCATCCAATTACCACGCGACTCAAATTTTATTGTTTGTCTCGATACTTTGAAATTGTTAATCCCTGAGTCTTGAGAGTGAAGCTTGCCAGTTGATTTCCTTGCTTTCTGCTGAGTCGATGCTTTGTTCTTCGACAACTACCTTTAATGATAAACCTTTGATGCCTTTAGTGATAAAAATTTCGAATAATTAGGAAATTATGTTTTCTTAGTTCTCTAAATTGAGATCGATTATTGAGAAACAATGTTCTCTTAGTTGGAAATAATCAAATGAAACGGATTTTTTAATCGTTTAGTTCATCAAATTATTATTATATGTGCCAGAGAGAAGTCATTATACAATCTACAATTTGCTCGTAAAAAAGTTAAATGATCGCAAAATATTGATGAATACAGAAGTATTACGTCAAACCTACAAACTGGAATGTGTGAAAGTACCCAATAAAGCGATAAACTGTTGTCTTTCAATAGGATCATTAAAATCATTGATATTTAAACATATAAAGTGCTATCTGAAGTAATAAATTAAAAAACTGTTGAAAATGGGAGCGATTCATTGAAAAAATACATATGAATGTATAATACGAATGCAGAATGCGACACAAATAGAATAATAATAATTTTAAGTAAGTTAATTGATCAGGCATTCAGAAGAAATCAGAAACAAGAAGAAGACCTTGAGAGCCTATTAGTGTACACAATACACTCGTTTCGACGCAATTCATGCGCTTCATTGCTCATTGTGAGCATAACTGAGCACTAGCACTAAAAGTTGATCATATACAGCAATTACTGATAATGATAATAATGATCACTTTTAGTGTTATCATGTTGCCTTTCTAGAATGAATAGTATAATCGTGAATGGTTGGAGATTGCATCTTATTGCGATCAAAATTATCATCCTTTCGCATCCACATCAATGAATAAATTCATAAAAAGTGAATAATCAACTGCAATCGAGTACAATCGAAACAACGTTTATGCATTTTGATGGACGTTGTCAACTGGAGGCATCTGTCAACAGCAATTAGCTTATCATTAATTATCATCAACTGCGTTTGTAACAAATCATTCACGATTCTTTCTTAACTCCATCCGTTTTCATTTCTGCACAATTTTTTCTTTAACGTCGTCACTTTAAAACTCAGCATCACTGTTTGAACACACGAAGTTCCACTTCCACATGGATGCATATGTACGAATGCAGGCAGCTCTCCTGATCACCGTTCAATTCAACACCAAATGTGTACAAACTCATCAGTGACAATAACAATAATAATATCAAAGACAATACTAATGATACCATTAAGTAATGAGAAACTGTAGCAGTATTCAGAAAAATCATAGCAAACTTATTACGGAAGCAGTGACAAATCAAAGGTATCAAACCGTGCAGCAGTGATAAAATATGATATATCACAGCAAAGATCAGATAAATGGATCTGAAACAGACATTGGGTAACTTTGTTATGATTTGGCAAAACTAGGAAGTAATCTTCTTGAATAATTGTGTTGTAGCAATGGGCATAGATGGCACTACGAAATGCCGAACATTTCACGTAATGTTTGAGCAATGGAAATGCACTGATAATTGATAATTGTATAATTATTATTGATTGCAATTATTACATAAGTATCGATAAAACGCAATAAATAACGTTTATAAAATGCAAACTGATAAATTTGTGAAGGTGTAATAACGAATGATGGTGAATGTGTAATAATATTGTTGACATTTATCAAATATTATGTACGATATGTCAGCACTGAGTAAGATCAATTATTCACATGTATTATTACAAGAAACTCTTAGTGCTTTTATAGCATAAATCAACAATCTTTCACTTGACACTTCACTCGACATGTATTCAGTTTAACGAAAATGTCAACGAAACGTAAAATCTGAACTTAATTCTTATAGTTTACACTAATTGAATAGCAAAATCTCTTCGGAAATAAAAACTTGATACACGTTGTGGCATGATAACAATGGATTTGATTGGCGAAAATCATTTAAATTCTAATTTGAAACATCTTTCTGATTATAAATGCATGTTCAGAAGGCACTCATTCATTTGGTGTTCACCGTAAGAATTTGCTGTTTTTATAATTAGTATGCATCTGCTTTTCTTATATACTTTACTTTTCATGCATTGCATTGCATCAGATAAGTGTTCCAAAAACCACTAGGAATTTTTTAAAATCACTGGTAAAGATCAATACGTGTTGATGAATCTTGACGACCAGTTGATTATGGATGAAGGCAAAAATTTGGTTGAAATATCAATTAATAAGTAGTTAATGCATGCTCACAGGCGACAAGTGCATGATGAGGTTCATCTGAGCCGTGTTAATCCATGAGTGATGCAAGATGTACGGTTGAATTGATCGAATTGTTTGCGTTATTTCTTAAAGGTTAGTGGCTAATTGTTTGGTCATTGCGATATGAGCGCGTGAAATATTTACCTATAATTTGATTGGAGCTTCATAACTTTTGTTGGTTCATTCGTGATAATCATTTTAAGTTTAAATACGAGCGCCCAGCAATGAATTCTCGAAGGAATACTGCATCTCGACTCTGGACACGATCACTTATGTTTCAGTAGATGCAATTGTAGGAATATGATTTCACAGAGAATCGACTAATTTTTCATGTATTTGATCAAATGATGAGTTATCTTTCAAGTTGAATCAATTGTATTGGATGTATTTGAGTGGAATTGATGATTATCTTAGTCAATCAAATTAGTGTCGTTCGACTCGTTTTATTTGAGTTGACGGTTTGAGAAGATTCGATTAAGTTGTGGTCGTTGATTCGCTGCATGCAGATTTAGCATTGAGAATAAAGGGGTCAGTAACGTCGAAAAATGCTCTCCAAGTTGTACAACAAAAAATTCATCAATAATTATTCACTAAACGATAACAGCTAAATGAAATGAATCATGAATTTGATGAGCTTCACACATGTAAAACTGCCAAAACATGTAACACATGATGACAAATGCCACGAATAATAATGATACCAATCATCGGTTTCGTTGGTTTGCAGTGTGATTTGCGGAACAAATCGATCAACAAATATTGATATTAGCTACAATAACAATCAAAGCACTCGTAAGCGACAAAGAACAGAACACGAGAATGTCACAAAGCCATAATCGTAGAACATTCTGTATCATTGGCTGCATTTTATAAATGAAAAAAGGCATTTGTCAGAAAGCAGATCCATCTTATCGAGAGATTTTCGCATAACAATCAGAAAAGAAAAGGGAACTTGAATGGAGCGAAAATTTTATACATTCATAACTTTCAACTGCATGTTAAACCCCTTTCCTATAATGCTGCATTTTGACAGTTTCCAATCGAGGGAACGGAACGTTTCAGCACCAACGGTTTCGAATGTTCCAGTGTAAATGATAGACTCGATCAGTTCACTGTAAAACGAGTCATGCTGTTGCTTGAGACGTTCTGAAATATCCGATTATATAGTACTTCGCAGTTAGGCATCTCATATCCCCGAACGGCCTCTATTGGCTTAGGAACACGGAACTGTTAGAAACATCCAGTTCTTGCGCTCCACACGTACCAGAATGGCCAGCGCTAAACCCTACTACAAAGACATAGAAACCAAATCATAACCAGACCCAGGCTTCATGGCATTATCGACGCTGGTGAGCCGTTCGGTTTGGAGCAAAACCTTGTCCCATGAGCAGAACTCGAGCCCGTGACATTTTGGACAGCTCAATTTGGAATCATGCTCACATTCAGTGAAATCGAGATAGACTACTGAAAGTCTTATGCACAAATAGAATCTGAAGCTATGAATTTGTTTCCATATTGTGCTCGTCTCATTGCAAGAGTTCGCTTCCACTTGAGATGTTTCATGGAGCTGCATTCATAAGGGCTGCATGTGGTCGAAATTCGGCTCATTTGAACACCATATTGCTTGGACGTTTATGAATGCTCGGCGTTTCGGAGCATATCGCGCACATAGACATGGGTTCGTTGCAATTAAGAGGGTGCACGGAAACCCTATGAATGAAGATAGTTTCATGACAAAGAGAAGGTAGGTGGGTGTACGATGGCTGTATGAGGAGGTTATTATTAGATTTGTGTGGTATCCATTTGTCACACATAGGTTGTACGATAACAACAATAACAATTGATAAATAAATGGTCGTATATGAAAATTATAGGTGCGTGGCAAATAACCGTAATGAGGTGTGTAAATAAGGGATCTCGACGGGTGGTTGTGCCTTAGATGAATGTATGTTTGGATATGTTTGATTTAATTTGGATGTTACTTGTATTATGGAAAGGAATAACTATATTTGTTAGATATGACCTTGGACAATGAGTATTTTAATGGTATATAGTTTGTACACTCATTGTATTTACTAGATGATGCTATTATGATGTTACAGCGTTACAATGTCGCAATCTTTACAGCATCACAGTCTAATTGTTATTTGGTCAGTTCGAGAAATTATTATTTGAACATCAAATGAATATTCAACGGTCGAATAACCGAAACAAACAAATGCGAATTTTCTTTGAGAGTTAAGCAATGAGCAACAGAACAGCTGGAAATGTTCGAGTTCGGAAATATGTCTTTGAATTTATTTGCTTTCGCCTGTTTTGTGCTATCAATCGGCGTATTTGAGATAATTTCTTATGAAGTCGCGATTAAAAAGATTACATTCATCAGTAAGGAAGAATGTATTTTTGAGTCTTTAAACAACGCCCGTTTACAAGCCTGTTCTCGAGATGCATTCTTAAGGTGGTAATTTAGCCACTGAGCGAAGAACGGAACAATACACTGATGCGATCGATGCTCGACGGAATAACCGTATCACCCGGAACCAGATCTGCTGAAAACATATTTTTACATATCCGAAGGGAAAGGAATCAGAAATGAGAGCATAGACTGAGGATGTCAGAGCAAATGCCTCTTTCCAATTAACTCTTTGAAATCATCTGGTGCAACTATCTGGAGGGCAGTTATTCCAGGTGATTGTCGCGTCACGGTTCGATAGGAGGGTTATTCTGGGATCAGATCAAGTAGTTACTTGGTTTCGATTGAGCAGTGCTGATCACTTATGATTTCTTAGGATTTAACGGATTGTTGGTTGTTACCCTAAATATGAATGAAACTTTGGTGTTACTCACTCAATCGGGCAACCATGCATGTAATATTCACACAAATTAAATTTCCTCTTTCACATAAGTCAAATTTTCAGGAACACACTACTTTGAACCTCGAAAATAACCACAAATACTCAATGAGTACAGTTCAATAAATCGGGGCTACCAAATAACGATCAAAATCCCATTCTAAGTCCTCTCGTATATCTGATTTTGCAAAAAATCATTACTGAAAATTGCTTAACTTTAACTCTTCTTGAACCGATCGAAACAAATTTTCACCTGAAGTTCTGCTCGTGATCCGAATTGTTCCCAAACCGAAGCATTTATAAGCCGAGCTTCCATTGTGTAAATGTTTAACCGTTCCAACCGTATTTGAATAACATACAAATAACATAATTTCAATGAACCTCTAAGAGTTTCGAATAATTTCAGAGCTTTGATTTGAATTGTTAGAAAACTTATCATTACAAGAATAACTATATTAATGGGTATCACTGGGCTTATTAACTCAATTTAAACAGTTGATATGTCGTTGTTATTATCCTGAAACAGTTCTGCTGATGAAGATTTTATTTCATACACTTCAAACAAAAGACGTTTACCCACGAATTTTTCATCCTATGTTCAATGGTAGCAAGTGGGCAATTATCTGCCACCCTGATAGCTTCAATTAAGAAACACCAAAGTGCTGAGATACAATAGCAAAGGAACTAATGTTTTACCAGCGTTTCTCTTATGACATGGAGCTCATCGTTGATGGATCAACGGATTCATGAACAGAGCAACGAAAGAGACGTTGTAACACTGGCTGAATGATAATCAATCTGTTTAGAAACGTATTCACTCTTTAGGTGTGAAATTTTTCTTTGTCGAAGTATTTTTTTAACATGAAACATTGATCGAATATTCATCCGTATTACGAATGGTTGAGATAGAAGATATATCCATGAATTCCCAAATATTGCACTTGTATCTGGTTTTTCTACTGCTCAAAAAATTCTGACAATCTTAGGAATATTTATTCGATTTAAATGTCTCATTTCGTCACTGGGAATCCTGATGTTTCTATCAGGCTTAACACTCCTTTATGCATTGAACACCGCAATGGTTTCGATTCTCGAATATTACGAAGATCTCTTGTGATATTCTTCAGGCAGTACTGCATCCACTTGCATGCTGTTCTAAACATCCGCAATTTCAAATATGTGATCACTCCATAGTCGATTCAATCAAACGGTATCAAATGAATAATAAGCTCAAAATGAATCGCTGGGGAAGTTTCGCTACAAATGCTAAAATGACAGAGGAAAAGAGCGCAAATGTTTATGGCGAATGTGTATCCGAAATGATTTTGGTATAACATTCGAGTCGGATATAACTTACTCTTACAGTAAGCTGAGTGAGTTGGTTAGTATAGAGCACAATGTACGAATCATCATAAGGATCAGCTAACTGCCGGTAATTTCTGCATCCAGTCTGTCAATCAATTACTACCGATCTATTGAGAAAGGTTTGAGTTCATCAGGAGCTCTCAAGAGTGAAACACGATTTGAAGATACTGAAGAATGAGCTCTGTGCTCCATGTCATAGTAGAATTCGCAAAGTGCCAGATCATGATCAGTTCCTGCGTCAGTGTCCTAAGAAATTCCAGATCGAAATTAGGTCTTCACGATGCGAAATTGACAAGGATAAAATACTTTATGTAAGAATGTCTTAAATTACGTTTCAAGAAGAATCTGACAAGCTTGTGATAGATAGGAAAGGATGAGTTCTTTCTTATGAGGGTAAATTCATCGATGAAAAATGTGACCAAGAATGAATCACAATTACTTCATCCGAAAGTTATCCACTTCAAGTGAATAAGTTTTCCACTACTATGAACCATATTGATGACCAGCAATTCGCACCACTACTCATGAGTGAATATGCCAGTCAGATCATCCAATGAATTCCAATCGCTCTTGATTGGCCACTATGGCCTCATATTGGAGCAAGATTCTTCGCAGTTCTTCTATTCATTCCCATTTCCCCAATGTATTCACTCCTTGAGAAAATTATTCGAAAAGTGCAGAAATTCTGGTGAATTGTTGTCAACGTTTGAACGAATTTTGAATTGTTCATAGGTATTGATGCCAGAACGCTTCAAGGTTAACTTCACTGTCATCGAATCCATTCTTTTCGATGCTTAAACACAACGACGCATGATCTAAGGTTGCTTCAAAGTTTCCGGAGAATACACACCTGAAAACGAAATCCGGTAATGTCTTGAGTCCTCTGCAACGCTTCTGTACTCGATCAGGTGCTTTGTCAGAAATCTAGTACAAAACCCGAAAAACTTTATTCATTCACAACGAATGCATCCATCCCTCAATGATCAAAATCGCTCCCCTCACAATGAATGTCTTCTCCTCTTATTCTCTAACAGATTTTCGCAATCTACTCCGCTCTCAGCGGAATGTGCGTAAAATATGAAACGATGCGTGATGAATGCGTTGAAAAGTATATTGAAAATAGCAATGCTTCATAATAAAATAATCAGTTATGATGAGGTGATTTTGATAATTTTTTGGTGAATGAACTGTTCTTTTTGAATTCATTTTAATGATTCATCCTTCTCTTCATAGCTTTTCAAACGGTCATTCTAGCGGTAACGAATATTTTTTGATTCTATTTTTTTAAATTTCAAAAGGTTTCAACTATTGGTCATGTAATGAGGAGCAAATTTTTGTTAATTTTCTAATCAAACAACGACTGGTTTATATTTAATAGATATGTTCTTATCGATTTCTGCAAAAGGTAACCACACATATTCAGTCATTCCAACGTTGATTCATCTCTCCAAATAGACTCCTACTCTTTTCTTCTGGCATTTTCTTTGATCTATCACATCATTTCCTGGTAAGCAAAATCAGATTAATAATTGCCGTATTGCATAGTTGATTTGGTTAGGTCATCATTTTGAAAGCATGGTTAATGCCATTGTATGATATCTGAGTTATTCGGATGGTTAACAACTAAAAGTGTGTTTTTTATTTTCACTTTCTCTCAAATGGCAATCCTCTATTGGTCAAGCCACGAAAGGTGACGATCATTCTGTTGTCCCTCATAAACTGTTCAAGTAGAAGGCTATAAGGCATAAGACGTTCATAAATGTGTAGCGGAAGAAACGATTCAGATAGAATGAAATCTCAAATAACATTGAGTCGAGTAATGGTGTTGGAATCTTTACCTTATAAATGCATTTTCTTTTGCATATTATGCCATTATTCGCATACCTAATGATCGATTTGATTTGCGTTTGTGACGAATTACTGATTTGAACTTACTGATTCAGGTGTGGTTGTGTGGTTGAGGAGCGTTGCATAGAACATTCAATTCTTTGTGCACTTTCTGCAGTTGCAACTGTCGAATTTGGCGGTGTGTTTGTGGACAGGAACACGATTTGTGTTGTGGAATGCTCAAAATTAGACTGTGATGCCGAGTCAATTACCCGCCAAACCGGGTAATATAAAAGACCCGGCCCTCGCATCGCTCTTCTCCACCAAAGATCCAGAGCAGCGATTCGAGGATTTACGAGAAATCGGTCATGGATCATTCGGCGCCGTATTTTTTGTTAGTTGTTGATTGTTTGTGTTTGTGTTCCCCACATCAAATGGTATTGAACCCTTGAATTTTTGATGATTGATCTGGTTTCATAAAATTGAGAATCGCTTTATATAATGCGAATTTAGAGCTCAGTTCTTGCGGTAACACAGAAGTATTATATAAATATTGGAATGTGGTATTGTTTTTAATTTGCTCGAATTATGGTAATAATGATATTTATTTGAGGCGCAAGATAAGGAAACGAATGAAACAGTGGCCATTAAAAAGATGGCATATTCGGGTAAGCAGTCTAACGAGAAGTGGGCTGATATAATCAAAGAGGTTTCATTCCTGAAGAATATCTCTCATCCAAATATTGTCGATTATCGAGCGTGTTATTTGAAGGAATACACTTGTTGGGTTCGTTCCTTTATATGATTCCGTTCAACCTCGATGAGTGTATTCCGTGAATATGCCGCACACTCTGAGCAGTAATCGTGAGAATTGTAAAAATTCACTTCACTGAACTACCGAGAAACATTTTATTCGGGATATGTGAGGTCAAGCTGTCAAAGACTGATTGAGAAGTATTTCTTACACTTAGGTTTATGTAAGATGGTGATGAACTATTAGGCTTGCATTTGGTTATGATGATATGAATTCAGTTAGTGATGGAATATTGTATTGGCTCAGCAGCTGATATCGTAGAAGTGCATCGACATCCGTTACATGAATGCGAAATAGCGGCGATTATTGATCAGACATTATGTGGATTAGCCTACTTACATAATGCTGGTCGAATTCATCGCGATATTAAAGCTGGAAACATACTCCTCACCGATCGTGGCCTCGTCAAATTAGGTTCATTATTTCAACATTCTTGTTTTCGTATCAATTTTCAGATGTTCTATATATTTGGTTGTGATCCCATTCGCCTCTCACCAATGTTTCACATGTTATTTCCTTGCAATGTTTTTGTGTTCAGTCGAAGCTGATCGAATTGATCGACGTGATGGAAAGATGATGCTTACGTAATATCATATAAAACTGCCCTCATTTTGTGTAATATGAAGAATTGCAATCGATACGATTTATTTGATGTATGAAAAAATTTGATTGCAGCCGATTTCGGGAGTGCGTCAATAATAAGTCCAGCACAAAGTTTTGTCGGCACTCCATATTGGATGGCACCTGAGGTTATATTGGCGATGGACGAGGGCCATTATGATCAGAGTGCAGATATTTGGTCGCTTGGTATCACCTGTATCGAACTAGGTTCGAATATTTCTGATCTGTTCTTTTCGTCGTTAATTTTCTAATTAGATTGATTTGAATCAGCGAACAACAATTAAAGCTCTCTTCTGATTCGTTTCTTCTTTTCAATTTTGTATTTCGTTTAATATGCGATCTGAAAAAAAGTGTTCGGGGCAACAATATATTTTTTAATTTCAAAGTATTCCAGAATAGATTAGCTTCGTTATCGTGTTTGTCTGTGGAGAAATATTGATTTGTAAAGTTGAACAATTCATTTGATGAATGAATTATTCCTTCGAATGCACTTTCCGAAGAACACTTTTATTAATTACTTTTTTGGTTTGTACATATGGTTGATGTTGATCTGTTGCACGTTATTTATGGCTGTGGTTTATAGCCAGATGCGTAATGTTCATACGAAATTATTTTTTCAAACGAACTTACTAAAGTTAACTGACTTACACAAGAAATAGTCTACGAAGCGGTATCTGACCGTATGAGAAAAGTCGGAAAGACAATTCTTCATTTTGATCTCGTTGGGTTGTAAAAGCGATGTGTTCATAATTTGGCAGAAATCGAGCTCTCATTCGAACTGTAATATCCCTATTACATCTCGGCTTTTTGTTCTGTACGATTAACACTAAAAAATCCACTGTTCAGCTCATTTGGCTGCTCCTCATCGATTTTTGCTATGTTGTAGTGGAAATTCCAAACTAACAGCTCCAAGCCTTTCATTATTGCAGGAGTGAACTTTTTTTAGAGTTTGATGTAGAAATTGTTTTTTTTTTGTTTTTCGTAATTGTTGACCATTTGAATGAAAGTTGTGCTTTATTATTCAGCTGAACGTCGACCACCATTATTCAATATGAATGCGATGTCAGCGTTGTATCATATCGCGCAAAACGATCCACCGCGACTGAACGGCGCAACCAATTACCACGCATCCGGTGAAAATAACGTTCAGTGGTCAAGTGCATTCCATTCGTTTGTTGAACAGTGCCTTCAAAAAGATCCGCAAGAACGACTCAGCACAGAGCAGTGCCAACAAGTTGGTTTTTTGCTGATGAATTGTCTTTTGTTGGAGTGAGTGCAGAAATTCAGAGGATGCAGTAGACTGCAGTAATGATTGCGAACAGATGAGGTGATACGAATGGCAAAGAGTAAATAGTTGATTTATGATCGCATTGGATAGTTGAGTGATTAAGAGCACATCAACTCAGTCGTTTTTTATCGCTATTTTTTGTTGTTGCTGTTATTATTATTAATGTCATTACACAAGTGAGATTTTTGAAGAGGCGAAACAATGAAGTATGTATGTGGTGTTTATGCATTTGAAATTATTTGACTGCAAATTTGTAAACGAGAAAAGTGATGTGTGCGATGTACTATAAGTGATCAGTGATCAATTGCTTAACTATGCATTCGTTTGGAAGACTTTGCAATGTTATTGGAGCTGTGATGGAAGTGAGTTATTGCATTTGGTCTGATTTAGTGCAGAAATTGATTTGAATTAATGAGACAGTAACGATGTGCTGACATCGAGATGAATGTCTTCGAGGGAAGTTTAAGATGAATGCCATTCGAAGAAACAAAAAAAATGCATCATTCTTTTCATGAAAAGCAACAGTAATGTTAGTGATATGATGGTCAGTTAACTTATTGAAACGGAATGGAAATTGTAGGAAGCTGAAGAAGAAAAGTAATTGATCTGCGAAATTTTAACATAGTTTGGGCAGATTCAATCTAGAAGATGTGCATCCTTACGAAAAGCTTTGTGCTTATCACTCAGAAAGTCCACTATTGTTTACTGGATTCATTTTTCTTCTTCGTGAGAATTTTTTGAAATGATTCGTGTAACTGGGGATTTTATTTCTCATTTCATCGGCGTTAAGTGGAGGAAAATTTCGTCGATGGTAGAATTCATTGAAATCTTTCATTGTGTTTGTAGATTTTTTTTAAAATTTCATGATGTCTAGTTTCGTGTAGATAGTTTAATATACTACATCGTAAAATGTCAGTAGAGTAACAGTTGATTTAATGACTGCATGATGTTATTCTCGCAACGGTAGTTCCTAAAATTTTGGATTTCTTTATAAGGCAAATCTGTCACCTTGATATTGGTTGTTGTATGATAATTTTGTGATTAATTCGTTTGTTTGTTGAAGAATGAGTGATTGATGAAATTTGTTAAATTCGCTGTCATTATGATCAGTGGTTTTCTTGTGATGTCAGTAGTGATGACATATGGTCGAACGGAAATTATTTATTGGTTGCTGTATCGAAATGTAAAAATGTTGGGGTTTTATGTGATTTTTGAGGCGTTATTTGTCGCATTTTAGTAAACAGCTGTCAATGAAAATCAAAAAAAACATGAATCGTGGTTGTTGTTGTTATTGACGTGATTTGTGATCATTGAGTAGCGATTTGATTCATAGATTTATTGATGTTATCAACCTTCAAGCACAGCATACAGCGTTTTTTGTATTGAACTTTTAGATTATTTAGGTGATACTTTCTTTTTTAGGGTATGACCCACGAGGGAATGCGATATTTTTTGAATCTCGTTCAAATTGGTTGCAAATTTAGTTGAGGAATATTTTGTCTCATGCTGCTTCTGGCTTAGAATTAGTATAGCTTGAAGACTGAAAACTTCTAAATTCTCTGGTTGACCTTTTCTCTGAAAGTATGTTTTAGTTCTTCAATTTCTTTTCACCGGTGTTATTAGTTTCGTTGGCGCAGTGGTGATGATAATGATGAAAATGATCGTGATTCGATTCCAGCATGAATTTGTGGCTGGTGCTCATTTGGACAACGTTCTACCGGAGTTGATCATGAGGACGAAGGCGCTGGTGACTGACTTGGATAACTTCCAGTATCGTAAGATGCGTAAGTTGATATATCTGGATGAGCAGCAATCAACGCTGGCGCCAGATGGTACGGCCGTATTGGAGAAACAAGATACGGTTAGTTACGGCGAGAAGTGGACGTTTTAATTTTTGATTGTTTTGAATCCGAATCTGTTAAGCAGTAATCACTTTGTGTTGATATTCTGCATGGATTTAAAAAATCATTCATATACGAATCATACCTTCCTAAAAACAAGTGGTTGACTTGATTTAGCTGCCTTTATACGGTTACCGTCCGGTTTCATTCGGAACTTTTCGTTACGACTATTAATCGTGTTAAAGAGAGAAGATGGTTTCATTATCCTTCAAATATCAAACACACGGTTAAATGAATGATAGAATTTTTGCTACTTTCGCCATTTTCTTATTGCTTGTGAAAGTGTGAATTTAAGTACTGAATACAAGTTTAAGATATCAGTGAATAAATATTCAAAGAATGTGTCTTAACGAATTTACGGGTGTGGTTAAAAAGCTCTGATTGATTGTTAAGGAGGATGAATATTTGGGTGTTGGCGGTGGTACTGGAACAGGATCACGATCCAATTCCATATCGTCGTTCCAGTCGATTCATTCGGCGATGCACTCCGATAGCAATGTTGCATCTGAACGATCCGTGAAACGAACCAATTCAAGACCTCCAATACCAGCGCATATGTTAAACACACAAACAGCATCTTCGTCGAATGGTGGTGAAAAACACACTGAAAAAACTGTCGATAAGGTTTTTTATTTAGTGAATTGTTTGATTCAGTTTTTTGTTTTATTTACTGATGAGTGATGTGATTTGCAAACTGAACAGATCGAATTATTGATTCAACGTCGCGCTTTTCTCTGTCTCTTTCTTGATTTGCATTTGCTTTCTTCAAATACATGATCTTCGGTAGTATGGTGAAATTTGTCCGTAGGTCTCGTTACTGCAAAGCATCCACCATCAGAAATATCATCGGATAATTTAGTAGTTAACTTATTTATGAAAGGAACCGCTGCTATGTGTGAACTATGAATGAGCAGTTAAAGCTCCAATGTAGACTGAGTCACACGTTAAGTGTCAGCCTAAACCTCATGATAAGTCGCAGTCAGAATGAGCAGTTGACTTAGATTATGATTTATGTGAGTGTGTAGATGGCCTCTTTTCCTAAACATATTAGATGTAAGATTATCATCTCATCGTATCAAGAAGGTTAATTCAAATAGAATCCAAAACAGTTGATATTAATCAGTTTCAGAATCGAACCATAATTCGAGTCGGCGATGAAGGATCGCAGCATTCAGGTGTGTCATCGCATCGCAGTGATTCGTCTCTAGTCAACGACGTTCCTCCGTCAGCTCCTGCTGGTGCGTCCGTATCTGCTCAAGAGAGTATTCATCGACCAATCAATGTAAATAAATGCTCTTGTGTTCTCGAGAAGTATAATGGAGCTGTTTTACTGAATTTTTGGGAGTTGGCTCATCGGAAGTCTTTATTATTTACGATCGTCCAAAATAGCAGTTATTATTATTGTTTAAATTTCACCTCGTGACCATTTTTTAAAAATATATCTGTAATTCTCTTTCAATTTTTGCTTCCATGCAACAAAATCCACTGTTTGCTTTGAATAGGATCATTTATGTCGTGGTGCATTGTCAGATCATAGTTTTCGCTGTGTTTGATTTTGATTCGCTTTTGGTGATGATGAAATATTCTGTTTGGTGTTTTAGGATGAGATGGCAACGTTACGTCGTAGTAGATTCTCAACGTTGCGTACTACAAAGCTGATTTCGAAAGAGATGGAAGAACACAATCGAGAGAATAATATTTACGAGCAAATGAGTGGTTATAAACGATTGAGACAGCAGCATCGAAAAGAACTGAAACAGGTTCGTTTCTCAGTGATCATCTATTCTAGCTACTACTTTCAAATTGACTTTCTGATTTTGAAATTCCGTTTTTGATCTCCTTATCTGGTGAATTTAGTTTCGGATTGCCTTCATTTTAGAACAGAGCAAGAGAGGGAGAAGGCGGGTTTCATCCCAGCAAGCAGAAATTGATGAATCTTTCGAATTAGACAAAATTGAACTAGGCAGGAGATAGATCGGCTTAATGCAATATTGGTAGGGTAATATCAAAACTTTTCCCTCACTATGAGCAGTCCCTTGACTTCAGTGCTTAATTCAAAACATTAAATGGGGCATTTGTTGTTGTGTGGATAATTTGAAGCGGATTCTAGTTGGAAGAGCGATGTGCGGTAGAAATGGAGATGCTAAAGCAGAAAACAGATAAGGAATATGAACAGCTGATCAATAATTTTAGTAAAGAATTGCAAAGGGTTCGGAATAGTCAAAATGCTGAAAAGGATAAAAAGGTACTTATTCTCTTTCCTTGCTTGTTTATTATTGCTATTATTATTGCCCGTGCTGACAATGATGCTTCAAATTATATTCGTCAGTATTGCCATCGGTCATAATTTGTGATTGCAAAATGTGTTTTAAGTCGCGTGAATTTGACGACATGGAGAAGAAGATGCGAAGACAATTAACATCACAACAAGAAAACGAATTGAAAGCATTCTCAAACGCTCAGAAGAAGGAGTACAAATACAACAAAGAAAGAGCGAAATCGGTTTGTGGATTCGATGTTGATTACTGCTTACTGCAAATGTTAGAATTATTGCAGTACAAGTCCATGCACAAATCTATGAGACAGAGTAAACGTGCCAATGAAATTCAGGTTTTTCTATCCCAAATAATGATATAATAGCTTTGTATGGTGCAAAGGAAGCTACAATAAAAATGCTTCTCTTTCAATGCAGTTGAAGTTCAGCAGTTTTTTTTTTTTTTTGAAGGTTTTTTGAACGCAAAATAGTTGCATCCTTTGGAGAAGTAATATTCTTGATTTGTTACTTGATGCATATCAATACTTTCATTTGTATAGAATGTTTTTTTGGTTCTTATGGAGATACTCTTTCCCTAAATATCATTGCATTGAAAATAATTTGAAGTGCTTTCGAATTTTTTTTCTTTCAGTAGCATTTGTACAGCTGTGCCGTATACTTGTGCATGGATGAAAAAAATAAATGAATACCAATTGTTTAGTGGGATCTCGACTTTAATGTAAATTTGATAGAAATGGTAATTGTTTAGGAATTGAAAGAGCGTTTTCCTACCCGAACCGTCTACGAAACTGCACTGAAAGAAAGGAAAGCCATATTGAATGCACGCCGATCGGACGCAGAAGCTGGTTTCGTACGTGAACAACGTTTAGCGATGGAGGGTGAGATCAGAAAGCTGAGGAGGACACGAATGACAACTTTACATGAACTTGAAGAGAAATTAGCAGCTGAGGTGAGTTAGTCGTCGATCATTTCTAGTTTTTATGTTTTGCTGAAATTTTGTGAGTGATTTGGATTCGATTCAGTGAAATGTCAATTGTTTTTTATATAGAGGATTTGAATGATCAAATGGTTTATGTGATAAATTTGCGCATGAATAATGAACAATTGAATATTTGCTGACGTTTACTTCTTGACTTTACAGGAATTACGTGTTCGTTCTGGTCAACTGGAAATGAGTCATGCGTTATTGAGAAAACATCATGAACAAACCAAGGAGTTGGAGTATGCTCAATTGAACGAGTGTCAGCGTATGAAGAGACGGCATATGGACGCACAACACGAAGCTGAAACGTCCAATCAACTGCAATATAATCAACGTGCTCAAGATGAATTACTCAAGAAGCATGCCCTGCAGTCTAAACAACAACCCAAAGAGCTTAAGGTTAGCGTTTATCTTGAAAGGAAGGTAGTTACTGACCACTAAGCACCAGACATGACTCAAAATTGAGGTTCAGAAGAGTTCAGGATAGAGGTTTGGTTGGCGTTGTTGATATGTGACTTAAGATCTGCTATAGTTAGGGTTTTTATTCGCTGTAGTTATTATAGGTAAAGTATATTTTAAAAATTTGTGGCATTTTGACAGCACTGACCAGGACTACCATGTTCCACGAATGAAATTGAACGTGTAGTAGATTGCTAGCTTCCCCTGTTTCGTGATATGTGCAAGTTATTTTCTGTGGAAAATGTTCGCTCATTAAGAAATGCGTTCACTTGAAAAGTATTTGTGGTGTCTTTAATTCTTATAATACATTCGCAGCGATTTATGACTGCGAATATGTTCGTTAAATCTGAAAATGTTTATTGTTTTCGTACCCAATCGTTTGACGAACTAACGATAATTTTAGGCAAAGGAGTTGATGATTCGAAAGCAGTATCGACAGGCAGTGAAGACGCAACTCAGGCAAAGTAAAGTCTTGCAAGCACAGGTCTGTTTGTTTTTATTTTAATCTAATTTTGATAATTTCGTCACGCTCGAAAAGAAGAGTCAACATTATAAGAAAATGAATTGAACAATTTTCATTTCTGTGAGAAGTGCTAATTACGTTTGCACACGAAATGAGTTTGTCGATTGAGGACCAAAACCTCTATAATCGCACCGCGATTTGTTGTGAAGAAATTATTTTGTTCTTGAGAAAATTATTTTTCTGTTTTGTTCTCTGATCAAATTTGTTTCCAATGAGATGTCCTTTCGATAAATATAATGATTATGATGTTAAGGTATTGAATTCAATTCCGAAAGAAGAGCATCGCGATATGATAACGAAATTGAAAGATGAACAGAAAAGAAAAGTGGCCATCTTGGCTGGGCAATATGAAACAACCATTGAAAGTATGGTGCAGGATTTGACGGTTAAACTCGAGTCTTGGCAGGTAAATTGGAATTTTGTTCAATACCGCTGAGTCAGTCTTATTATTCGAATTCATTGATTTCCGATTTCACTGAGTGCAGTTTTCTGTGTTGTGAACTATGCTGAAGGTGTTTGTGATAGACAATTTTCGGTTTTAGGAGGATGAGGCAAAAGCGTTGAAAGAGAAATTAGATAAAGAATTGGATATGCTACGAAAGTTCCAAGAACGTCAGAAGAGTTGCTTGGAAGTGAATTTTGAGCGTGAACAGCAAAAGTTGAATGAACGGGTGGCAATTCGAAAGGCTGTTCTTGATGAAAAGGTTTGGCTTGTTTATTCGCTTGTTTGATTTGATTCAATCTCCTCAATTTCCAAAGAAATTCATTCTCCTCTTCGGATAAAAATATCATTTTTGCTTCAGGAAACTGTATCATCGCTTGATTTTAATTTTTTGTGACAGAAAATCTTGTTCATTATTCTTCATTTGTCCTGCTCCAAGTCGGATACCGCAGTGGTCTTTCTCACTTTGAACTTTATCTTGTGCTGTTAATTTTCTTGTATTTCTTGCCATTTCACCATCTGTTCAGAACGTGAACAATGAGATTTTCGAATCACGAACTTGGCTATGCTCACATCCTTCGGTGACATTTTCGAATATCGTTGTTAGTAGAATAATGTTAATTGTAGATGGTGGAAGAGTCGAATATCTTCGAAAGTGAACAAACGAAGGTGTTGAATGAGATCGACGAGAGGCATCATAATGAGCTGGTTGACTTCGATGAGAATCGTTCGACTCTATCGCACGACTCGTCGAACAATCATCATTTCCAGGCGATGTCATCTCTAGGCTCATCCTCGTCGCAATTCAGTTCATTATCCGCAATTAAAGCTCTTTCAAATAGTATTCATTCATTAACAACTTCTTAATTGTTACTCACTTTATTGCTGTTGTCTTCATGTGCCACATTTTAATCATACTCGGTTCTTTTAATTGACACTTGATTCGTCGTTTCATTTGTTGAACCTTTCAAATATTATTCACGTGGATATTGGTGAGAGTAGTTTTGCGTGGATGCTGTCTGTTATGAAGTTAATTAGTTTCGGGATCTGTGAAGAGATCGAGCAATAATTAAGGACGTTTTCCAATAATTACGGACTGCATGGACTGTTGTCTTGAGAAAGTGTGATAGCTTATTAAGTGGAGTGAATTTTTGAAAAGAATTCTGGTAAAGAATAACATTTCGTATCAAGTGTCAGTTAATCGCAGTGATTTCGCAAAACAACCGGCATCACTCAGTTTGATGATACCTCTGCTGATCAAACAAACGAGTTTTATCATGTTTAATTTATTTTTCGTTATGTAAAATATTTACTTGTCATCTTATTGGGCAACACTGATCAAAGCTCTCGTTGATAGTTGCTAAATGTGCTGTTAGTGATTCGATTGCAACTTTCATATAATCATTTTGTTCTCTTTTTTGCTTTGAAATTCCATCTTTGGTTGTTGTTTGAGATGAAATGAACCGAATTTTTGAACACATCAATAAGCCGTTGGCTGTAATCGTATTCCTAATACCATTACTAATTCAGAGTACTTGAAGCGTTCACAATGGCTCGCTCTTATACATTTATGTTTTCGGTCACTTTTTACGTCAAACTCGCCAGGGTAATGTTGTATTTCAGGTTGGTAAAATCATAACGGCATTTTGTTCACATTTGCAATTGAATGTGTGTTACTTGGTTAGAACACAGCAAGAAAAGTTCGAACGAACGAAATGCCGTCGTGATTTTACCAAGCTGAAATACAACATTACCCTGGCCAGAGTCACGTAACGTATCGTTGACGTGATCAGTGCTTATTTTCCCAAATACTAATAATGTAACAAAATGCTGACTGTGCTTCAAAACTGCTCACATTGAATACGTTGTGTATGTTTATGTGCTGAATTCTGCTCGTGTTCATTTTTAGATGATTAAGTTATCGTGTTCACATTTGAACAATTCATTTCTCGTTGTGACTTTACGATTGAATGAGTTATATATTTCGCTTTTAGTTCAGAAATCGATTGGAGTGATGATCGATTGAACAAATCGGGTCTTTTGTTCTTTTTTGTTCATTATATTAAAGTGACTTTATAGTTGAATAAAACTTTAGTACTTGTTCAGTGATGAATGCATATTCGATACATGTGCTCCTTATGAATGAATTACTGAAATGCTGCTTCCTTTGTAGAAATTGCGATGATTTCACGCAAATTTCGTTTTGAGGCATTGTTTCTTTTAATGAGGATTTATTTTTTGCAGCGAACTCCCATCTGAAGTGGTCGATGTCCATCGTGGTTAGGCTTCATAGCGTTCCTAGAAGATTTGCGAGATCAGATTAATATAGTTTCGATATGAAATGAGATTGAATCGTGTGGGATTGTTCGATCATCGTTGTCATTGTCATTATCGTCTTTACCATTATTATTGTTGTTGCCGTTGTCAAGAGTGCTCATCTAATGAGCATATTTTGTTGAAAAAGTTTATTCGTTTGTATCTATTTGAAATATCATTTTGATAGCGATTCATTCAAACCGGTTTGATGTATATGCAGTAGAAATTGAAGATATTACTGAAATGTTCAAAACGTGTGAAAATTGTACTCGATTAGTTGTTAATTATGTAATGTTACATATATGGTGAATACGACGTATTTAGCGATTGTGAATAATCGTTTTTAATATCCTAATTTAGTATTCATTCATGTTTTATGTGAATGCTCGATTTATAATTTACTAATGGATGAAGAATTTGTTGAATTTGCTAGCAGTTCGATGAGTAGTGTTTTTTGTAATGAATGTGATGATGTTGCGTCGGAAGCTGATTTTATAGCTTTAGATTTCTGAGCAATTTTTAATTGTTTTGGACCGAACCTGAAATGTTGCTTCAATGTATGACCGAACCGTCAAGCGGATTTCTTTTGACAGATTCGTTTCGTTTATCGGCAAAATTTTCTGAGTGCGCTGATTGTGAATATGTCTCGTGAATATTTGTTGTAGCAATGTATAGAATTAAGCATATGTGTATGTTGATTGATTGACTGTACATTTTGAGTGATTTTTGTGATTGCGTGATGCTTTTTGATTCAACTTTATTAATTAGTGATTTGTGTTTTTTATGTACTGAGGAATTTTTTCAAATTTTTCCTTCAAACGTTCACTGAATGTAAGAGATTAAATTGAATGTTAAGATTATGTGTTTTTCAAATAATTTTTCCTCGAGTGTTCATAATTCTCAGAATCAGGATGGTATGAATTTATGTGATGTCTTAAATGGGAAATTTCTTCATTCATTGAGAACCGCTAAAAAAATTGTAAACAACTACAGAAAGTTGCAGAGTTGAGGAAATTTTCATCATGATAAATACCGGCAAATTAGTGCTCTATGTTGGTTGAGATAGGGCAGAGCAGATGTTTTTGATTAGATGGATGAAGTATTTTGAAAGGGATTCTCAGACAATCCGTTCTTCTACTTTCCTCTTTGCGCACTAATTATCATTTTATGGCTTATTTTTCCGTTCGGTTTTCAAATGTTGTCGTTGATCGATTTTTGTGTATATTCGATTGAGTTATACGTGTGAATGCTTCCAGGAAGTTTTTGATTTGCTGATGGAAGCGAAACAGGTGATGTGTTGTGGTCATTTGTTGTATTCACCGATTTTGTTCGCTAATATTACTATTATCGTTAATATAATCATTATTTAGCGTTGCTATTATTAATATTATTGTTATGACAGTTACTTGAACGGCTTATAGTGTGCGAGCTTTTAGTACCGTTTTCAGTTTTTCTTTCTTCCTTCGTTCTCTTTCAGCTTATTCATGGGTGTGTTATGCTCATTTGCTTGATTAATTATCATATTGTGCTTCTGAATTGTTTCCTTTTTTGTCTCAAACAAAACTTCTTAAAGGGTTTCGTTGTGATGTTGAAATATTGTTTCGATTATCTCTTGAGAAATGCGATGAGGAAGGAGTATTGTTTTGAGTAATTACAGTCTCGGACTGTCGTACTTTGTTTATTTCAATATTACAGTGCCACTAAACTGATTCATGCACGATCGCTACAATAACTTGCATGATTTCTTTTAAGTCTCTTTCTTCTACATCTTTGTATGGACTTACTTGTTGCTCATCACCTCTTTGCGAATGCTTTTTTGTTTCTTGAAGAAGTCTTCGGATTTTTCGTGCTGTTTTGTTTTTCACTCTTAAGTCGATTAGTTGATTCCCCAACCAGATCATGTAATGACCGAGAGGTGCACTACAGTGTTGGACTGGTGAGTTGGGAAGAGGGAAGTGGGCAATGTTCTTTTAAGTAATCGCAATTCCAGGCTATTATCTTCTCGTTTATATTCGAGAAAATGCAGCAAACATTGTTCTCGCATAATTTTGCAAGTTAAATTCGTCCAACTCTGAGGTGCATAATTGTTTTGCTCGATGACCTGTAAATAACCGATTTAATTGATGCATCTAAATTTCAAACTCATCGGCTTGATTTAGGTTTGTTAGGATTTTGTGGATTAAACTGGAACTTCAACTAATGCATCACTGTAGATTTGGGCATATTTCACTGATAGTGAGATGATTCAAGAATTTAAGACTTAACAAAACATTCAGCAAGATTATGAAAGTATCCGAAAATATCTCGCTCGTGCTATTACAATTGCCTTCTAGTGTTCCTTATTCTCAATTCCAAATTTCGAGAGTTCCTCTCATACTGTGCATTCCTTTCAACATATGTGCATCAGTCAATCTTTATCACTGTTATTTATATATCTTTCATATAATTAAAAAGTCTTTATTGTTCATTTCATTCAGATTCTTCTTTTTTTCGTAATTTTATGACTTGTACGTATATTGTTTTCTTCTAGTGTCGTAATAAGCACATGTTATATCTGTTATCGTCGATCGCTCACTCGCATTCAATATTACGCGATACGATTGTTGAACTGCTCGTCAAATGTGGCTTTGTGTATCTCAATTTAATACATTTTATCGATAAATTCCTAACATTTCATCGTACGTCTTCCTTATCACTGTTAATATTCTTACGTATTCGATTCCACAATGACGCCATAATTTATGATCGACTGTAAATTTGATATGATTGTTTCAAGACGATGTCTATTCGTTAGGGAACCAACGATGCTTGTTGCATCGAATTGGTGGTATTTCGTTTAGATTCACTAATTGAGAATTAGTTTCAAAAAAGAAAATCCATAATCCGGCCTCTGATGCGGCATTTCTCTTGAAGCAGTTTACAACTGATTGTGAGTGTGGGATATGCAGATAAGAATTATAGATTTGACTGTGTAAATGATGTGAATTTTTTCAATATAGTAGTGGAACGTAGATGTGTTGTTGGCTTTTGAATTTGGATGTTCGTTAGAGAACAAGCGATATGCAAGTGGAAAATAATAAGCAATAATAAATAATAGCAAGTAAAAAAAAAAAGAAAAAAGTCGAGGATAAACAATAATAAATAATAGCAAGTCGATTGTTGACGATAAACAACACTTCACCTTATTCTAACGAACTATGGTCTTGACCTAACATCTAACGGATCAGTAATCTAACCGAAATCATTTCAAACTTCTTAAAGTTGCATCCGTAAACTGTTAAACAAAAGCGTTGCTTGGAAAGGGCATAATTTCATTTAGTCACCATGTCGACTGCAATATTAAGTTAGAAACAGATTACAGCTGGTCAAGCTTCTGACGCGATCAGTGCTTAGCAGTGTACTGACTGACATGAGTGATCACTGCAACAAATTCAACAGTGGATTGGAGTGATCAATTTTTTGATCATTTTCAAATGCGTGTTTCAATGCTGTAACATACAATTAGTGTGTAAACTGGAGCAATTAGCGAGCTCATTGAACGTTATCAGTAGGGCTTTGTGGGCACTTGAAGTAGACAGAGTGAGAATTTTAAAGATTGACTGCAACCGGATGTTGTGTTGACAACGGCACGGATATCGAATGAGTGTGGGGAAGAAATTGAATTGAATGCAATTTTGCATAGGGTTTCCGACAGACATTTCAAATGCCAAAAAGCACATATGTGCACATGAAAGAGTGCTTGCCATTCGTTTTGAGGAATTTTGTCGAGAGAATTTGCCTTTTCCGGTGTGCGTTTTTTGCAATTTCCATAGTAATATTATGATGTGGTGGCTGGGTATTTGAGCAAGTCGACGATCAATTTTTTTATTGTTAGATTTTTTCCTATAAAAGCCGGTTGGTTGTTCGGTAAGAAGTATGTCGAAGTAGGCGGGTTTTCTAGAATTTGCCTTCACTTCAATACCAATACCGTTTCTCAATAAATTTTTCTTAAAAGTTCTAGTCGAGATTATTTTAAAGTCTTTTTCCAAGCGTGTAGGTTGATTCATCTTCTAGTTAGCGGATCGCAGGGATGTTAAAACCATAAGCGTTCTGATATCCGGTTCATTCGATCGCTTCATCTACTAACTGGGGGGGGGGTACTGGATAGATGTACATCGTCATAAGGCATTTATGTTACCAGATGATCCACACTAACTACGTTATTCTTCATCGGATATTTTGCGAATCGTCGCGTTCTAAAATTCAGAATTCAAAATCAACGATTTAAGGTTATTTAGTCGACTGAGACATACGCTGAGGGTCAAACTGGGCAGAGCACAAGAAACATCCTATCCACCTGAATTGGTTGAACAGGTGAATCGACCCTCTTCTTGCTTAATTTATATGAACAAAAAAAAACAAGAATGGAAAAACATTACAAATTAAGTGGGTGCATTCAATGGAAGTGCTGCTATTCGATTAATTTTTCACTCTCAACACTACAGCAATATTCGCAATATGGTTTCTTGAATGCTGATTTTCAAAAAAAATTCAGATGGAACTAGTGCCAGTAATGCGCACTCTTGCTGATGACATACACAAATGTGCGAGTGCGATCGCTATGAAATTTCATCTCGCCGAAAGCGACGCATCAAACGTATCAGAAAATTTTACAATGCCATTGAAAATACTCATTGAAAACATTACCGATCATAAGGAGGTGATCAACAGAAAAATTCTAACTTTTTCACTTTCGTAAATATCAAAAGTTTTGCCAGTAACCACATGCTCATAAGTTACATGATTCCTTCATTTATACATTTAGTGTTCGTCTTTGTACATTTCGTTACTTGTCACGTCATGTTATGTTGCATGAGCGTTTACGATTATTTTCTAGCAAACCATGTTGTTGTTTCGGTTCTCTTCTGCATTTGTTTATTTACTTTGGCGAAGCGAATATGGGAATTCAGTGGAATTGATAATTTTCCGAAAAAATTCAGTATGTTGATTTCCTGAAGACGCAATGCGATTTGTACAACGATATTGGGCAGATTCAACGGAATCTATTCACGGGCATACAAGATTTGGTAATCACTTGATGCGTTTGTTACTGTCGTCGTTATTGTTTGTGGAGTTTGCGTGATCGTCCTCTTTTGAGTTTTTCCAAAACTTGAAGCTGCTTGATATAAGTTAGAGTTGAATGGAAAAAATGAGCACTTGTAAACGGTAAATGAACTGGTCAGTTCTAATCCTCACTTGCAAATTTCCTGTAATTCTTTACCGCACAATATCACAATCTAAAGGAAGTCAGTAGAGAGGAATAAGTAACGAAAGAAAAGAGCTGAAATAAGAGCAAGAGATTAATAGTTTTTTGGGAACCACTCATTTGAATGGATGTTTTGTTTTTATTGATTGTAATTGTTAAGATTGTCAATCCACTGCAAACATTCGTAATGACGGATTCTAATCGAATATTACAAGAAATATCAGAACTTGACGAACGACGGCGAGATATGGATATCGCTATCGATGAATTGAATAGGCGAGACTTTCATTCTGCAATCTAACCCATGTCCACTCATTGTCAGACGAACATTTTCAAGTTCATAAGAAGAAGGTTAAGTTATGTTGAGTACTAAGAAATTCATGTGAAGCAGATTAAGTATCATGAAATCCCGGTTTTTATATATACCTGGTCTAAGTTTGTACATGCAAGATGTTCATTGTTTCAAGCCGAAATATAGAAGTAATGCCCACGAGGGGTGACGAATACCTGTATCGGAAGGGTCGGATGTGTTATGTTGAGGCGAAATGGTGAAATTGAATTTCAATCGATTTGCAAAGGGATCTTCTTGGTGGTGGGAGTTTGAACAAACATGATTGTTTATCATGTATGGGGAGGATGTGGAGAGTTTTTGTGATCAGATGTAAAAAATAAGCATCACTAAGGTTCATACGCGAACTGAATATGGTGGAACAATTGATGAAGAGTCAATATTTTAAGAAGTCCAGCTGAGCTGAAAATGCAACGAGAATTCAAAGTGGAACAGAGTAAACGTGACTACGAAATGCAACTTGCACTTGTGCGGGTATAAAACATTCCTATTGAAAGCCACTTGTTCTGCTGTTTGATTGGACTGTAATGAAATGTTAAGCATGATATGGCTGTGATATTCAAATACCATCTGCAAATTGCTGATAACTGTGGCTATATTCCTTTAATAGTTCAAATCATTTCCGAACGTGCCACTCACGTCAGAGGTTTTCACTAGGGAACTGAAGAAGGTTCAAGATATATGAAGGCAGTGACAATAGCCTAGCAAGTTCTTCAGCACAATTTCCAGCCATTTTTGCAGGATAACGGAACCGTGATTAATCCAGAAATGAAATTCAGGTCGAACTAGGCAAGCTACCATACATGCAGCTGGAACAAGCCAAGATTTTGAAGAATTTCAATGAATTAATGTTCAATTATCATTCGCTGATCGAAACGACTCTTGTTAAATACCATGCTGATAAAGTTTAAACGATCTTCGCTGAATATATACGCCGTTGAATTGGTGACATCGATTCAATGATAACTTGTTAACGAATGAATAAAGTTTTTTCTCCGCTGTTTGGTGTCCTTTTTTTAAATATTTAATTAGGAAGATGATTTATAAAAGCGCCTCAGCGCTGGATTCCGTTGATTTATTGCCATTTAAAGTACTGACCATTTGAGGATTCGGATTCATCCTTTGAGAAGGAATCGTCTTTAGGTAGAACAATCGTAAAAGGAATAATTGAAGTGTGGAAAATCAACGGATTTGATTTCTGATAAGTATTATCATGTTGATAATTTGGAATGATACTAACATCAGTAGTAATGTGAGGCAAGTGTCGCTGAATGGACTTCTATGCTAGCTTGAGTGTGTGTACAGAGATTTTCTCATATTTCTACAAATTAAAAAAAAATTCGTCCACAGCTAAATCCTCCAGTCGATGCATAAACCACTCATATAAACTACTCATAAATTCATATTGAGCGATTTGGCATCTCATCCGATCTTGACCGCTAGAGTGAGCGCTCTTTTTCGCTGACACTCTAGCGTGTTTCGCAAATTTTCTCTTAAGGATTCGCTTACTTTTGTCAGCATTTTTAAGTTATTGTTTTAATATTTGCGCATTGCACTCAGATGGTTTGTAATTTATATTTTATTTATGCTTGGAACAATTACCATCAACAGCCATGACTAGTAATGTCGTTTTTGAGGCATTTTTTATTTGTTTCCGATTAGTTTCGCCGGTATCTTATGCATCAAGGGGTTTCGTTCCAACAAGAATTACTTGTTTATTGAGGTTATTCACGTCTGATACATTATTCGCGTGTTGACTCAGTGATATGCACTCTTGTTGATTTCAATTTTGTTTGCTCGAAACCTGAACGATTGATCAGTGTGTTTTTAGGTCTGAAAATGGCACCACCAATGGCTGGTTCGGTGAACGTATCCTCGTCGCAAAATGAAGAACAAAGTCTCAAGAGATATTACAAAACCAAAATCGAAGACGCACAGGTGAACAGAATTTGAGTTCTCTTTCGGGTGCAGCAGGATTTAAGCGAGTAAATGCCTGAGATGTGATTAGAGCTTTATATTTTGTCGAGACAGGTTGAGTGCGAAAATTGATTCAGTTGAGTCAGTCCATGAGAATTCGCACCAATATATCTTCAACAATAAATTCTTTTGCATGGACAATAGTTTTAGATGCATGTATATTTATGGTGTTCCATTGGCTGAAAGTAAAAATTTTTAGCAAAGAGTTACTGAAAAGACACAAAACTTACGCCGTCTACAAGCACAACGAAATGAGCTCAACTCGAAGGTATGTCAGTTTCAGTTTCTACTGCTGAGATTGGTTTCAAGTTTTTTTCTTGTTAACTCCAAATATTCAGTTAGAAAACTGATCGCACGGTTTCCAGAGGCACTTGAGATTTAAGAAGATGCGTACATTTTTTTGCGCCGTCTGCAAGCACAATGAAATGAGAAATTGTATAATAATAATAAGGTAAAATTTCCGTCAGATTTTATGCGGTGCTTGAATATCCATTTGACAGCTTGAGGTATTCAATGAGGGATGGGAGTTGGAACTATGACCGAATTGGATCAGTTGGGTCGTATTTAGAGGGCAAAAATTGCATAATAATAGTATTCAGTTAGTGATTTTGAAGTGGTAATTCAATTTGTACAGGTTCGAATGTTGAAAGAAGAATTGCAACAACTGCATGAGCAAGGATCTTACGTTGGTGAAGTATCAAAAGCTATGGACAAAAAGAAAGTCCTCGTTAAAGTTGGTGATTTCACTGTTCGGTTTATATCCAGATTTAGTGTGAATATCAATGATGCTGTTTACTTGAACACGTTATCTCATTCTGCTCTCAGTATATAGTACGGTTAATGAATACGTCAGTATTGTTGTCTCTTTACATCGAATGCTGAATCGTCTGCTATCTTTTTCAATTAGTCTTTAATGTTGCACTCTTGCGATGAAGTGATTCAGGCGGGTGTGTGGGATCATCTTCAAATGAAACAATTTCAGGTGCATCCAGAGGGAAAATACGTGGTTGATGTCGACAAAGGAATTGATGTTGCTGCAGTGAATGCTGGATGTCGTGTGGCATTACGAGCCGATAGTTATGCACTTCATAAAATACTTCCAAACAAGGTGATTTTCAAAAATACCGATGATTGAATTTAAAAAACTATACAAGAAAAATTGTTCACACAAAAACATTAGTTGAGACTTTGAAAAAGTCTCAAAAAATGTTTTTGTGCGGAAAATCTTTCTTATAGGTCTCAAACAAGAAGTCTCAAATATGAAAAGAAATGAATGAATTTAAAGAATACAAAACTCCGAGTTGATCATATTTTTTCAAGGTTGAAACTAGTTTTCCAATTGTTATAAAGATTTCTTCTTCTCATTGCAAACTGCATCTGTGATAGTGAATTATTCGCGAGAAATTATTTGAGGATAGCTGAAAGGGTGTTATGCGCATGTCCAATTGCGAATAAAATTGTGAACATGTCGCATTCAACGACCCGATAAAATACTTTCAAATGGGATACATAAAGGTGCCTTGAGGTGTTATTGTTCAAGCCAAGGTGTTTACGTTTATCCCACAATTGGCTATTGTAGTGAAGAAGAATTTTCAATCAGTATTGTTGAATGGAATTGTGACTGTATATAACGGCTAAATTGTAAGGTTGATCCGTTGGTATCACTGATGATGGTAGAGAAAGTACCTGATTCAACATACGAGATGATCGGTGGCCTTGACAAACAGATCAAAGAGATCAAAGAAGTCATCGAATTACCCGTCAAGCACCCGGAATTGTTCGAAGCACTCGGCATTGCCCAACCCAAGGTTATTCTTTTCTTTGCTATGGCTTCACCGGCTCAATCGTTTTCCGGTTGTGTCGTTTCATCTGCTAAGATTTGCTTAAGTTGGATTCAGAGAGGCTTTTTGGAAAGTGAACGCGTCTGGTGAACTTTTATTAAGACATCCTTGCTTCATTATTTTAGTTTTCGTTTTCAGGGTGTTCTATTGTATGGACCACCGGGAACCGGAAAGACACTATTGGCAAGAGCAGTAGCACATCATACAGAGTGCACATTCATTCGCGTATCTGGTTCGGAACTGGTGCAGAAATTCATTGGTGAAGGTGCGAGAATGGTGCGCGAGTTGTTCGTGATGGCTCGTGAACATGCGCCATCGATCATTTTCATGGATGAAATCGATTCGATCGGTTCATCTCGTGTCGAAGGCAGCAGCGGTGGTCAGTTTCCGAGCGTGTTCGATCGATCAACAACAATTTCATCAGAAATGATCATTTTGAACGTGATTCATCGCACTTCGCTTCATTTCGTTGTGTCACATCTATTTTATTGATGAGGTGATTTGAGGTGATTCGGAAGTACAACGAACGATGTTGGAATTGCTGAATCAGTTGGATGGTTTTGAGGCAACGAAAAATATCAAAGTTATAATGGCAACAAATCGAATCGACATTCTTGATCCGGCTTTATTAAGACCTGGTGAGTGGATTCTATGTTGTGTGGAAATGCTGCTGATTTGAATCGAAATGAATTTTCATTCGAAGAAATAAACTTGTTATCGACCAGTGAGAGGAATTTTTGCCTGTCTTCTCGTTCTCTAATTGTTGTTTCTATCTGAGGCAGCGCAGACATGTTCAGTCAAAATGAGTTTACTTCGTTTAGGTCGTATCGATCGTAAAATAGAATTTCCTGCACCGGATGAGAAGGCACGTGCCGATATTCTGAAGATTCATTCACGTAAGATGAATCTGATGCGTGGTATCAATATGCGTAAAATTGCTGAAGCAATACCGGGCGCAAGTGGAGCTGAGGTTTGTTTGCATCATGTGACTTTGATCGTGTTGAAACAAAACGTGAAGAACTAATAATTTTTAAAAAATTTCATCTGAAGTAGATTAAAATAAGACGGAATTGATGAACTGAGTTAGTATATGTTTGTGATTGGTGGACATATTCGATTGAATTTATTCGTATGAATAGAAACGATTGATTCGGAATGAGTTGTTGTGTTGTTTTAGGTGAAAGCAGTATGCACGGAAGCTGGAATGTTTGCACTTCGTGAACGGCGTATTCATGTGACACAAGAAGATTTTGAAATGGCGGTTGGAAAGGTAGCGTTGCTTTTAGTTTTAAAGTATTTTATTCATCTGTTTGATGAATTTATGAATTGAGTTCAAAACCTCATCATACGTACGTACAGCATACTAAATGATTGTTAAGAGCAATAAATGTTTTTAAGTTATTGGGTTAATAATTGTGAGAATGGATATCTTTGGTGGAATAGAATTGCAGAAAGGTGATGACAGACTGAGATTTTAACGTGTGTCTTTGCAACGTTGCCTTCGTACTATCACTGACTGAGCATAGTGATGTAGTGACGATGATTTCAAGAGTGATACTCATATTTCATAATGATTGCAGGTGATGCAAAAAGATTCAGAGAAGAACATGTCGATTAAAAAACTTTGGAAGTGATTTATTCTTATGAAATGGTCTGCCGAGTGTTAATCATTTTATTTTATGTACAATAAATTATTTCTGATGGATTGGTTCCGACGATTGATTTTTGTTATGTATTGGTGTGTGGAAAAATAAGCATTTTTTTGATGACTTGTGTTAATTCGGTGAACGGAAACGATAAATTAAAGCGTTGATCAGCAGCAAAGCTTTTTGAAGCTTTCTCCAGAAAGCTTCACTACACATTGAAGTTGTCTCCCATTCCTCAGTGTTTTTCACTTGGTCATCATGGGTTGAGATCGTGGCCAAAATATCCTCTTCTCCTTTCGAATGCAGCAGTAGTTAAGACTGTGGCGAAAACACTGCGCTAATTTCATAAAGTCTGTCATGTTCAATCAAGACCGGCGGCTCTAAATGTTGATCTCATTCACTGATAGCTGGTGGTGATCACTGTTGAGGAACACATCTCTAAGTATACTTGTTGTGTAAGATAGTGGTCGGTTCTGTGCTTGTATCGTTAATACGATGAAAATTAGAAGATGGAATGAGTCGTGTGCTTCAAGAAGCACAGCAGAGGTCATCGAAAGTAGGCAGTCGCAGAGTACTTCTCCAAGCTACGATGCTTTGGAATTGTTATCCAGCAAGATCTTCATAAGTGAATTCTCGGCAGAATTGCATGCAAACCTAATGCAATATCGACTATTTTTTACTTATCCAACCTGAAGTGTGTACGGTGCATTCCAGCCGTTCCATTCCTATCTGCATTTTCGTGATACATTTAGGTGATCCAAAAACAAGCAAGCAAAACGTCATCAGCACAAATCTTTTGAAATGCAAAAAGTTGAGGAGGTCGATTTCTCTGTGCAGAAATCAAAAGTCAAACTTATTGTGTCATAATTTGATTTCTCCAAACCGTCATCAACACGCACCTCTTCAGATATACTAAATTGAGCAATTTGACTTCTCCGTTCTTCCAGTGCAAAGCGTTCGAAAATCCGTGATATGCATTTACACAACAATGTTGCATATATTGTTTTGTGAATCCGTGTATTGTTGCTGGGGAGATCCTCGAGAAGGGTCAATTCCTTGGTAATTTACAGCTAACTGAAGTCATCGTAAAGGGGGAACACTTTTTTTTCGACGATTTGTCTTTTCAGTTACCGTTTACCTGTAGAAGTAATTGAGGCAGCGATCGTTTTGTGATGAGTAGTCTTATAAGTGAAAGCGGGTTATAAAATTAGTTTACGCGATTCAGATCGAACGATGAGATTTTGGATGACTCTATTCACAGTATTCGTTCGACTTATTCCCTAGGGACTGACTCCGAGTTATTCAGCCATCGGGAGCTTTTCGAAGAACAATTCGAAAAGCTGAACGGTGCCGACAACGGTTTCTAGGAATTCGTTGATCCCAGATGTCTCCGATTCTTCGCTGGTGGGATTCTATCCAAAAAACACATCTTCTCTCTGGGTGACAAAATTGTGTTAGTTATTAGTCGCAGTCATTGTATCGTTTATTCGGATTCACTATTGTTTTCAGTATTACTTTCCAATAAAAGTGTTTGCAGTAGGCCTTACGATTGTATCGTCGGAAATTATGCATGCGATTTGTGCATATTTCCTCGTTGTTTAAAATGATTTCATAGAGTCGATATTATTTAATAAATTGTATTTTGTGCTTTAAACAGCTCCTCGAAGGAGAAAAGAACGCTTTTCCGCTGTGAATGAATTGTTTTTTGATGATGCTGTACAACATTGTTGTTTGTTCACTTTCTGACGCTAAATGTTCAAAGATTATGTTTATGTAGACAGCAGTGATGCATTAACAAATACATTTCAAGTTTCATTGGCATGGGAAATATTTTAGAAGCAAAAAAAAATTGAAAATAAATCGTCATAACCCTTCAATTTTCTCTTTTACATTTTGTGGTCGTTTTTTCTTTTGGATTCTTATTTGGTAACCTCTAACAGGATTCAAAATCATCCAAAAGAATTCCACCATTATGATGCGGGAGCAGAGTTTCAGTCAGACCATCATGGCACTGGGCTTCCCCGCATTTCCAAGCGAACAATCCTAATTGCAGATTTCTGCATGAGGTTCCCAAGAGAGATGGAGGGATAGAAAGAATTGTTCATGAGCACTTAACCGTTTTACCGTTCAGTGATTTCGCTTGAAATAAGATGTCAATCAGTCGACTGCTTTGGTTTTCTTAAGCATCATATTACGAGATGTTACGGTTGTTCGATTGTATTATGCAGTTTTGTGCGATTGACTTGTTGAATTGATATTATTAGTGTATTTCTTGAAATATTCTGTAGACTGCTTGTATTTACTCATAAACGGTGGTGTAAAATTAAGTGCATATTTTAAATTACATGCACACACTCATTAATTGTATGTGTTTCTGCATAGGAATGAATATGATAGGATAGCCTAGAGTATGAGGTTTTTTTTAAAAAATCGATACGAATTAAAGTCGTTGTCAGCAGATTCTCCAGCTGCCCGGAAATCGCTCAATTATTCCACAAAGTGATTCAATGTAATTCACGTATTCCCGTTTCAGATTGTTTTAAAGACTTCAATTCGATACAATCGCATTGTCCTTTAACCACTGCAAAAAGGACTTACAATTAATGAACAATTTATCCAAATTTTAAAAGAGTCAGTCACTTTTCAATCACATTATACATTTGACGATGTCGTTAACGGTGGAAAAATGTGCACGAACAACTAAACTTTCTATTATGTTGTCCCGAATTCAATTCACGACCACATGTGTCAACTAGAACTATGAACTGTTAGTGATGTTGGTCGATTAACATGAATCACGAGTTTGAGCATTATCAAATAGACTATAACTTACAGGAATGCATCAAAGTTCTCGTGAACGAGTATTGCATTAGAAATTGAATTCATTGAGCGTTTGCTCGCAACTGCACTTATCGTTTAAAGTGAGGCGTAAAAAAGAGCGATAATTTGACGTTGAAATGCCCGAGGGAACTGAATACATTCATTAAACGAAGAGTGAGTGCAAATTGGAATTTTCCCGACACCGTTTTGTCGTCAATGGAATTTTATTAGAACACTGCAACAGCAGTAACTGCGCTCCTTATCAAACGTTTATTTCATGTGCTCGATGATTTTTTTTTTGTGAAATTAAATGTGTTTGGTTGTTATTCACAGAAAATTGCGAGCAGCAAAACTCGAAATTAGATTTTACGTAATTTGCTTTCGAATTCAACCAATCTCTGTTCGAGATTACAGACGTTTTAAAAACTCAACTGTGAAGATATTATAAACTTTCGTTGCATCGCTCGTAAGCAATAACCTTTTTTGGAGAATCTTTGGTTCGTTGAATGAATGGTTCTATAGGAACGAGCAGATATTTAATTTCAAGAGAATTGGTTAGTTTTATTATTTAACGCTTTCAAATTGGCTTCATTTTTATGCGAAAATAAATGAAAGTTTCACGAATAAATCTCATAATTTATTACGAATATAAATTGCACACGGCAGTTCTGTGTAAGTTCATTAATTTTCAATCAGTTTATTTTATTGAAGAACGATTTCTTTTTTTTCAAATCACCATCACATAATAAATACCTTTACATTCGTTGAGTTTAATTTATTATTGGACGAATGGTTTCTGACACGAAAGAACTCAGTGATAAAGTCCAATGAAGAGAGCAGGAAATAAAGAAGAGATTTGCCTTTGAAGTTGCACAAAAAAACACATTGAACTATGATTATTGCGTTATTTTTTGGGAGTATGGCAGTTGAGCATTCGGATCAATTGAATGCTAAAAAAGTGCATAATTTTGGTAAATTCGAATGCGGTAATCCGTCAACATCGTTGGCCCAATGAATGACATTTTCGTATGGAAATGTCATTTGCGTGTGACAACCGTTTGGTGTCATCCAGTTGATTGACAATTAATTACGTGCATCGCGCACACGTACACCAATCAAACGTTACATAATCCACTGATCATAATACTCAATCCGTTTTTCTCTAATTTTCTTCCATTTCTGTGAAGAAATGTGACTGAAAGTGTCATTGCAAGAAGATGATAGTGCATTCAGTAGTCAACGAGGTGGCGCATAACTAATGCTTTGAGAGGGACAAATGTTCATACTCTTAATAAGTTCATTTAAAGACAGTAAATTTATGCTCATTGCTAGCAATTGATCGATTCTCTTGCAAACCTTCCTACTGATAAATACTTCACGAGCGAAATTTCGGTTTATTTGCAGCAATTGTCGGACAATTCCATAGGAAAATGATGCGAGCAGCTAGCAGTATTCTCACCTAATAAAATCACTTCCATAATCTTATAGCATCTTAGAGTAAGGTAAACATCCGAGTTTGCAGCCAAACGCACTCATCACAATTCGTATAATTCAAATACAATTCTCAAATTTCCCGATAAGAGCATAACGTAAACATTAACACATCAGATAATATTCGTCGATGTGTGTATAATGATCAATTTATTATAATACAATCACAATGTCATTATTCATTTTACTTTTATTCCACACTCTTACGTATATTCATATTGCAGTTTGCATTGTTCATCCATATTAGTTGATTCGTGTCAGTTCGGGTGTAAGATTCCAGTGAACGATTTTGACTGATCAACATTGAATTAATGCTTTGCAAGTTATGAGTTTTTATGGTTATTTAGTTGTAACGGTGGTGTAATTTATTATCAAATTTGATTTTAGTAACCAAGGAAATAAGTATCACTACTATTATCGTTATTATTGTTATTATTATTATTGTTATTATTATTATTGTTGTTATTATTGTTATTATTATTATTATTATCATTTTTTATTATATTATCATCACTTGCATGATCATTGTCGTTATCGCTAATCCATCAATTCCAATGAAAAGTAGAATTGGATATCGATTTGTTCGAAGGTAACAAATAGAAAAATGTCGATGAAAATGAACGAAAGGACGATTGAATTTGTTTGTGTTCGTTCGGATACCTATCAGTTTATCCATTCTCAATCGCTTTATGGTGCATTTGAAGTGAAAGCATAATGATGATGAATGGCAGACTACTTCAGGCTCAGCGATAGTCAAGCCAGACGAGTGAGTGCACTTGTATAGTCGAATATAACCATCTGAATAATTGTGCTCATTTCTATCAACATGAAGTGCTCATGCATAAATACGAAGTGATTATATACAATATTCGAGCATTAAACCACCAAGTAATGTGCTCTTCATTATGGTAATATATTTATCGTTAAATCTATGATATATATATATATATATGTAGTATATGCTCTCAGATCTACATATATGTATAAGTGTACATGTACACAATCTCATACTTAGCAAACTAACAAACAACAATAGCGAATCGAAAGCATTATAATAATGACACTACTCACTACTGCATCAATCGCTGCTGCTGCATCTTGATCGATTCGTTTTGCTACGAATGAATGCTCGTCTCGTCTCATATCGCTCTCACGATCTCAGCTCTTTCCGTTAATCCTTCCTTTCATCTTATCGTTCAATCACTGGCGCTGGCGTGCTAATGCCTGTCTGCTGCATCATGCACATGCTGCAATCAATCCCATATCCGCAATCCCAAATCCCACTCATTGATCATCCATTACGCTTTCTTTGAACGTCAGTCACCCACCAACAACGACAACATCAGCCAAGCAATTAAAGATGTTGCATTCTTCTTATTCATTATGCAACACTATTTGTACACGATCCATCCTTGTTGTACAATTAGCTATTCAGTTGTACCGTTTCTAAGCATCCAAACTTGTAGAGTCTTAGGCAGGAGATAACTTCGTTCATCCGCAATCAATGCAGCAGCTAATTTCAAGCTTTGGATTATCGCCCTAACAGATAATGCAGAAGATCAGCTTTATATTGGCTAATAGTAATACAATTCGGTTGGTTTTCTGACAGTAAAATAAGCAGGTGTATGCAACTAACTTTAATACCGCATTTTGCCAGTGGTCGTTTTTCTGAAGTGATTTACGAATAAGAGAACTTTATTTACGACACAGCTATGCTCTATGTCAATCAGTAGTCTACATTCAATCATTTGTATGTAACCATTAGCCCCTGAATGAAAAGTACCGCTTTCCGATTGCCTTTCCGTCGTGTCCGAATAACCCATTTGCCATCTTTCTCCCCAAATGTTATACTTCCGTCCCGTCGATAAGCAGCAATTTGAGCTGTCGATCTTCTCGTTTTTACATAATATCAACAATAAGCAAGCTCCGCGCTTTCATCCCATCCAATACATTCATTCTTCTGGTTAATTCGTCATCCACGTAACCTCTCAGTGTGTGTATCTTCTCCCTTCTTTCAACTTGCATCGATCACATATCAGTCAGTCAGTCATCAGTTCGGCTCTATCACTTTCTAAACGACTAATACCTCACTCGTTACCATCTCATCCATTACATGTTTTCTGGATACACTCTCAAATGTATATATATATATATATATTAGCTAGATTTAAACCGAGCAGTATATACCACACTATAGCACTAGTATTAACCATACTGCTCGGGAAGAGAAGATATCATCTTATCAGGCATTCTCATGTTCACATGAGAGATACGAAAAAACATGAATGTACGGGAACCTCGTCGATCTTCATATATTATGTTCAGCAGGTTGTTTTCAATCTGCAATCAACTCCTAGAAATGTCTTCACCATCGATCGTATCGGAGAGCACAATATGCAGGAAGTTGGCTTAGAAGTTAACGATGAATGCCTTTTCTCTCTTTTTTCGATTGAGAATCAACGAATAAAGATTGGTGATTTATGAGCCGAACGGAATTGTCGTGTGCATAAATGAAAATGTCACTCAGTCGGCAGTAATTTGGCCACAAACGGTTGATGAATGCCTTCCTTACGCCTTTGCACCGTACTGTCCGTCGTACAGTGAGCGATCCTCATCGACATTGTATTCTATTGAATAGAGATGGGAATAACTCAAACAGCTGATCGTTTGCTTATGAGAGATAAGGCAGAGAGGAAATGACGGCGATACGAGGTGCATCTTGTAGGTTATTGATTGGCATTTGCTTGGTGTTTGTGTGAACGATCATCATTTTATGGAGTCTGCAGATGTGAGTGTGCACAATTTTTCACGAACAAATGCTGTTTGCAGATGTTTCTTTTTCGCTGAATTCTGCTTGAATTGAATTTATGATAGTGAGAAATTGTTGGTGTTGTTCGCGTCTTTAGAATGCTCGAAAAAATTTTCATGTTTTTGATAAAATTTTGCCCAGAAAGTGATGTGTTTGACTGGGATTTGTTTTGTGATTTTTTCGCCGAAAAATTCTTCATTCATTTTGTGTCTTTTGTAGTTTCGCTTTTCGAAACGCTAAACTTTTTGTGGAAATTTGTTGAATTCAGATGGAATGAAACAGACAAACAAATTTACTTCGTTATGAAACGACCAACAATAAGAAACGTTCGAGAAACTTTCGCACCAATTTCACTTTCTTTTTTTTTCCTAAAATATTTTTTCTTCACAAACTTTCAGTTTTCCAAAGTTCCCATCACATACGTTTTCGGTCTTTTCGTCGATTAAGAGAATTCATTTTTTGTTTTCTCTATGATTTTCTTATTTGAGTTTAAATTCTACTGTTGTGTTCACTGATCGGAACAGAAAACTGACAGGAACCTCTTTCGAAAGAACTGGTTCTCTTGTTTTGCGGAAAAGTTCCGCAGAAAGCAGTTGATCTCTTGAAAGCATATTCTCAAACTGATCGGAACAACTCCCCTCACGATTGAATCATTCGCACAGAATTTGAATCTCTAGGCACTCAAATCGTTATTCTGTGATTTAGTATACCATCGATTGTGATTAGTCGAATGTCGTTTGTTGCGGCAATTTTTCATCGTTTCCTTCAGAGTGTGTAATTCGTTTAAATTCGAATCCTCCGTCAAATGCACTCAATGAATTGCAGTTTTTAAGTGATTATCTGGTAAGATTCATTAATCAATTGAAATATCGTCTCTTGATCTGATCATAGATTTTCCACGTATTTTTCATGCGATCATCCATCTCGCATTAATCGATCGATATGTTAGCACCACAATAACACATGCTAAACGCATCGACCTGAATGAACCCAACCTGTGAGATCATCAACAAAAACAAAACTTTTGTGATACCGAATCGCCCAATTTAGTGAAACTCTTCTACATTCGTATTTCGATAAAATTCTGACTACTGTTCACATTGTTTTTTTTTTGACTAAGAATAAGATCCACGCATTATATTGTATTATTTCCTTTCATTATTTGATGTATCACTATGGCAGTCAGACACGTCTCTTTGCTATCGGAACAATTTTCAAGTTGTAATTATTTAGTCTCGTCTAATTTTATAGTTTAATCATCACTTTTACAAAGTCGAACTCTTTCGTTCAAATTCTAGAACGTGCTGATGGTGAGTGCTCTAAGCTTGAATCACTGAAAAGAAGATAAATTACAGTTTCTTCGTCTCTGCTCGTGAATGCCTTCGTATTTTTTTCATCTCTATGCTGTGCATTATATTTCGTTGAATTTTTCTCGTTCTGCTATCAAAATTTTTATTTTAAAGAAATTTTTTCTTTTCAATTTTTCCTGAACAAGTGCAAGCAGGTGGGATGGCATGAAGTAGTGACCGTTTATCGAGAATAATTGAAGCATTATAATTGAACGCTCTAGAGAATTCACGAGTGTCATCTGATTGTGAAATCAGACGTGAAACCTCGTGAATTTATGAATAAATCATCGATTATAACCTCAATCAGTAGAATTCGACTTAATGAGAACCTGCACACAATGCTCAGTGCGTTCGAGGTGATTGCTATTTCCAGGAATAGGTTGACAGTCAATTGCGAATGTTTTTTGAATTGAGCACTTTCACTCGTCAACACGTCATTCGTAGTTTGTTCAGTGAAAATGTCACTCTTTACATCACACTTCGTTCTTTTCATGTGACAAATAGAGTGACGAAATATTACGAATGCAATATTTTGTTAAATGCTATTCGTGACGGATTTAATGTCAATATCACAATCGTTTTCAATTCTGTGATGCGTTAAAGCAATGAATAATTTTTGCATAAAAATTATCTAATCGTGGGTTGAATCGTTTAATCAGTCCGTATTCAAACTACGAATGACGACGATGTGTTGGGGGCGGAAGTTGTAGCAGATTTATAGCCATATAGAGCTTGTGACGACTTCTATTCGATGGAATCGAATGGTTTTTCATAAGTTATAAAGGCGAAACAGTGTATTTTGGTAATATTTTTTGGTGAATGCCTATGATAAGTTGTCTGGTGAATGCTTGCCAACTCTTTTCGTTTGCTTATCGCTTTGATCTGTCCTCATAGGTTGAAGTTCGTTTGACAGTCTCGCCGACGACGTAGCTAGACGTCATTGCAGTATTTACGATTCTTTACCTTACGTACTCACGTTTGCGTGAATAATTTTTGCAATGGGTCTCCCCATCGTTGTTGTTTTCTTCCCAGGGGACGATTGTATCCTCGTAGAAGTCATTGCATGGCTTCATTGTCCACCAATTATGTTTCATGCTGGCAACATGGCCAGTCTGTCAGTCCACTTACTCTTGAGTGATGTAGTGCTTTGATATGTCAAATGCTGCTCTCAGTGAAACGTTGGGAATGTAGTCTCTCTCGTACGGATATTTCACATATCCTCCGGCCAACTACTCGTTTATATTCATCGGATTGTGCTGCATTCCAACATTCTGATGCATATATTAATGTTATTGAATTAAATGAATCTTTCCTTATCTGCACTGGAATTTCGTCTCTGTTACTGTCGTTTCAATTCGTCGTTGTGACTTTTCCAAGCAACCTCTCTTCTTTCGGTATATTCTGGTTGAAAATTATTATCGTTTTAGATCATTTGGCCCATGTACACATGGCTGTAGACTTCATCTAGTGAAAGATCACTCATACCATTTTGGCAATATTTAATTCACATCCATTTCGTATTGGACTGCGATTCAGATTTTATTTGTCACAATTCAACCTCCAAATCTTTGACATTATTAGCAAAAACAGTACAGTCGTCAGCAAACGATAAGTAAGATGGAGAAATCACCACCGATGTTGGTACCGATATCCGGGCTTGATTTGTTGGAAAGCGTTTCAAGCACCATTGCACACAATTTTGGTGATATAATATCGCATAGGCGTAAATCTTTAAATCGGGCTTTTATATGGTTTATTGAACCGAGCTCTATTCGTTGAGCATTGATAGTTGAATTCACTTTATTTTTACATGGGCTGGGGTTGTGGCACATTTATAGCCGTATAGCGCTTGTGACGACTTGTATTTAATGGAATCAAATGATTTTCTATAGTTTATGAAGGCAAAACACAACGCAATTTGGTATTTTCACTTTTTTGTACCATTTCTTTAACAGTATCCGGTAGGTAAGCAATCCGATCTAAATCCTTTTCGATCTTGATATCCAGTAGCTGTTTATCGATTTAGAATTATGCGAGTGAAGATTTTACCGACTTCAGACAGTAAAATAATCGGTGTGTTGTTATCAAGGTTCTCATTAGGTCGTTTATTTCAAGAGTGAATGATTTATTGTATTGTGCTGTAATACTTGGTAGTGCAGTGAATACTTTTCGGATGCAACAGTGATGTATCGTTGAGTGGCTTGTTTGTTACACAGTTGGGTTTATTCAGCCGTAAATGGCTCATTCAACTACTGTTTCAGTTTCCGATTATGGTTTGATAAACAAAATCGTTGCATATTGATTGAATACTTTGCTGCTGTTAGTGTCGTAAAATCATGTGAATAGCGTCGAGACACAGATTACAGTCACGTCCAAACCCGATAAATTACCAGTTCTATCCACCATGCATCCTCGAGAGCCGTCAGTTCGTCATGACGCTAATGTAATATTATCAAGTGACACTGATCAGTATTGTCTTAATATCGCATCGATTATACTGCCGTATTTTTGTGAGTCGTAAGAAAACTGCTGAAAATTTATCGCATCCAAAACATATTCACTCATCAGCTGTTATTGCTGATAATTTTTATGAAAAACAAATTGAAAAATAATCTGAAGAATGTCGAATAAAATCACATTCATTGTATCACGCTGCACTCTTTTGCTCATAACAAATAGATGTCATAATATTGCTTATGATGAGTATCGCAAGCAGTTTGTTGATTGCGAGTGGGGAGATCGATTCCTTATTTTGATTGAATCAGCCATCCTCTATCTCGCAACATTTTTGCACTTCACATTTCATTTTTATCATAGCAAATCCATTCAAAATCTACAATATATATTCGTTTTGTCATGATCAAACCATACAATTCATTATTGGTCGTTGTACAGTAAAGGGATGATGAGTCGTATGAATGAATGTGCTTATATAAGCAGTTGATGATGGTTATATAGGTGGTTGTTTGCATTTGTATTTAGGGATCGTATGTCGTCTGCGTTGTGTGTTGCTGCTGCATGATGTTTCAGTTCTGTAGAGATGATTAATGCTTATGTCATGCACAAATCGCACGGAATTATTCATTGAGCTTTTGTTGTGGTTTATTTCGAATTGTTTTCATTCGAATTACGTACCAATGAAGCAATGAATGCAAGAAGCAAGCAGATAAAAACTATGAAGCATGATTCCGTTTTTTTTTGATTATTGAATGAACAACTATTCATTTCAACATATCGCTCATTGGAAATTTCTTTCCATATTTTCGTTCTTTCGTCGCCATACAATCGTGAAAGTGTTCTGTGTGTGTAACGCAATTCCAATGGTTTTCATTCATTTCGAAACGTATTTGTTCGGGAACACACGAATGAAGAAATATTCTTGGAGATTTCTTTTGTTGAAAGAAGTTCTTTTGGTGGTTAAACTGAAAAGATGTTGGCGATAATTAAAATTGCTTCTGTTGAAATGAAAGCAGCGTTTTCAAGCGAGAGAGACTGTGACTGTGAATGCAGTCAAAGGTTTCGTGATATTCTCTCAAATATCAGTGCACTTAGTGAAATTATTCAAGAAAATTATAGCCGTGAAAAGTTTTGGCTTGTGAATTTAAAGTTCGTAAAAGTTTTAATGTATGTTTTTTTTTGGAAAAGCAATGCCTCTTCTATGTTCATTTTTTCTTTCCGCATTAGAGCATTAAACGTGTTTACAATCACTTTCAAGCAGTTTGTTACAGTTGGCTTATATTCACTTCGCAACTATAAATTATTTCTCTCCACTGCATCCCACAAACCATGCCTCACATATCAACGTTTCCAAGCAGATTGTCCCAGTTGCTGGCGAGCGAGCGCAGTTGTTTCGTTGATTTATTCAAGTATATATGTGCATCGTTATGCGTTAAACACTCATTCGAAAGCAATAATAATTTGTTGGTCATCTGAAAAGCAGCTGCTGTCTTAAAATCAGTCGTCGTTTCCATCTGTCAAAACAAATGTCGTTGGCGACTTAATGTGATATGTCGAGTTATTAATTCTTCAATAAACACGTATTTAAACGTCAACGATTTCTCGATAATTGGCGATTGTTGTGGAACGTTTTCGATAATTGATGATTAATTATGTCTGCATTTTTTGAGTGAATTCGTTAATTTCAAACAATACTCTAGTGGTTAGTTGATTTGCAGAATCGTCTCAACTGCATGTTGCATGTACACACTTCATATCAATTCGTATGACAAATAAAAGTTGTCGGTTTTATAATGTCAATGTACTATTATTGCAATGCTCCAATTAATTCAACGTTGTTGAGCCGTGAATGCAATTCAGCGATAACATCCATCCATCTATCCATCCATCTCGAGCGAGAAGGAATTTTGATGTGTTCGGACTATTGATTGAATTCAATATTTATTTGTGTCCGTAATTTGCGTATTGTTGCTCATTTGTACGTGAATAATTACGAATCTATTGCAGTGATAGATTCGATGATGCGTACTACTTTAAATAAAATATTGATATGTGTAACCTTATTCATTCGCTCGTCAGTTCAGTATAATTTTGTGCTGCTGCATCAAAAGTGGGCCGGTTTTGCATCAATTATATACGACGGAACAATGTGACGAGCAAGTGACAGTTCAATTGTTGTGTGGTTGTAATGATTTTCGATGGTTATTTTGGACATTTTCGAGTGGGTTTGATCGATTTCGAATAGAGTCGAGTCGAATCGCTCGCATAAATTCTGGTTGTGAAGTGAGCAGCGATGATCATTCGTGACGACGTTCTGCTCACGATCAGATAAACTCATTTCGAAATGATCGATTTTGCGAAGGAATTCTATGAATCATTGTTTCTTTTTTCCGTGATTCACACAGAGTTTCAGTGAGTAGTCAATCAAATAAACCGGTTTTCGTTAGAGACAGTAGTGAACTGAGAGATTGACTCGGATTAGCCTCGAAGCGGACGGAGGTCATTTCGTTCATTTCAAATATTCCTCGTTGAAGTGCTGCTCAATTTTCATCATATCAATAACTGAAAATTTCATTATGTTCAAAATTTCAACTTCTGAATAGCCGTTGGCAATCGAAAGCTTCTTGCATTCCGTTCAACTAACGGTATTCATCAGCAAACGATGCATAGAATTTAAAAAACGTTAAGAATTACGAGTGGTATTATTAAAATTTTAAAAAATAAACACATTCCAACACCACAATTACGATTCACCGGTTAAAAATGCTGAATTGTGTTTCGTGTGGTAGTGTGAAGTGTGTTGGTTGCATCGTTTGTTTGTTTGTTTGTTTGTGTTGGTGTTTCATTGTGATGAATGTTTTATCCATTCATCCATCCATCCATCCATCCACATCGTTCACTACCGATATCTGCGCCTTTCGATTAACATCGATAGCTGTTCAGTTTGCATCGATCGCCATCCATCCATCTCATATCCATTTCTCATTCAAACCGAACCTTTAAATATTCAATTTCTGTTGTTTATTTCCAAAACTTAGCCTGAAAAGAATTGAGAACCTGCTTGTTTTTAACTTGTAAAAAGCGTTTAGAAAGCGAGACACGTTTATAAGTTTGTAGTGTTATAGCTAGTCGAGACACGTATTCGTCGTACTCGATGAGCCTCAGTTCAGCAAAAACTCCATCAAAATAACAGCGTCAGTTGCATTCGTTCTCTTCATCTGATCTGCTTTGCAAGGAAGGCACCGTTCGTCTGTAGAACGACGACCCTCTGAGTGCAGGCAGCCTCTCGTTCAGTATCCACCTAACGCAAGAATGTTCAGTGAGAACAACATTGCACATTTTATCCACAAGTCTCTTACATTTCTTTCAATGGAATTTCCAGTTTTTTGATGTTTCGATTATTTCATTCGCTCGTTATTGTTATCAAATTGTTATCGACACTCGCTTGATAAGTGACTAGTTTTGGTAGGTGTATTCATCGCCTTGAAGCTTTACTAACCAGAGTTTTTCTCTCCCCTCTCCACAAGCGCTCCTTCCGCTGCCCTCATTTACTGATATTTTCGAAGGTTGGTATTTTTTGATGAAAAGTTCAGACGAGATGGCAATAGAAGAGCGAGTTAATTTCACTTTTTTATGTGTTTTGATTTGTTCATTTGAAAATTTTTCCTTTTCAAAATTTCCAATTGTATATCTTTTGCTTTAATGCATTTCACTTCATTTCGATATTATCACATATTATCACATTTGTTTTTGTTCCGAAAATATACGCTCCATGTTACTAGACAGAATGAAATTTTCTCGATTAGTTTGATTAAATTTACGCTTTTTCGTTTCCAGCTTCAGCAGCTTATGAAAGCTTAATGCTAAAGGAGGCTATATCTGAGAAGAGGAAACGGAAATCATTTTTTTATTATCTGATAATGAGAGAATAATTTTCGATGTATGCGGAAACCACCTGGGGGAACATTTATTAATGAAATTTCCGCAATAACGGAACATACACTTGGCATTTCACCTCGAGGCGATAATATTATTGCGTGCATCAATACATTATCATGTGTGTGTACGTCAGTATAATGAAGTCTGAAATAGTCTCCGAAATAGTCTCAGCATCGTCGTCAACAAACACTCTCATTTAGTTCCTCGTTTTTGCTTCGTTTCAATGTCATTATTTGTTAGTTAGTTGTTTGCCAGCGAATGGCGTAATGCTAAGTTAATTATTGCCAGCGGTAAACTGATGACACTTATTAGGTTCAGTTGAGTTGGCAACTGCCCTCTCGGCTGCTTTTTCGTCTCATTTTTTACATTCCTCATTATTCACTCATTGAAAAATCGATGTCTAACATCTGAAGAATAGCTCCTTGGAATTGCTTTTGCTCAAGAAACTCTTTTCAGTAGCATATTTGCGTCAGTGCTTTTGCTAGAAAACAACGTTTATCGCATTAGAACTGGTCATGGGTATCGTCTAGTCGCACACCGTAAACGCGTGCACACTTCAATCCAATACATGAAACTAATCAGCATCTTTTGCGCAGTCCAGTCCATCAATTCAGGCTGTGCCAAACCAACGAAAACAAGTGAACATTAGGCGATGATTTTCTTGCGAATTTTTTTTCGTATCCGTTTCGAAACACAATTTTTAAGTAACGTCGTCAATCAAGACTGGCGAACGCAGTGATGATAAACACCTCAACCAGACTTTGTCGTTGTCATCGTATGGGCGTGGAAGTAAGAATTTCTTTTAGTGTCCATCGTGCAAAGAATGTCGGTTTATTGAATGTTGAATTTTTTTTTGTAAATTTTAGCAGTTATCGACTGAATGACTGAACTTTTTTTTTCAACTCATCCATTTCGTCCGAAAGTTTTTCTGTGAAATGAATTCTGTTTGGTTCGTTTCGAAGTTTTTTTACTTTTCATAATTCAAATTCCACATTTTTGTTTGTAGTTTCTCATGATTGTTGATGCAAATGTTTGAAGAGCGGTGATAAATTTCGTGTGAATGGTCTTAAGAAATCAGTCGTTTTTCATTGATTGATGACAGTTTCTTGTGAAATAAATTCTATGCGAACAACGAACCGAACCCAGATTTAACCGTATTTGTGGGCATGAGAAGATTGCATAGTTACGAAAGTGCACAGTATTGCTTGAGAATGAGCAGCTTTCAGTTGGTCGAAGTCGTTAGCCCATGAAAATGAAATACGAAATGTAAACTCCTCGATAGACGGACCAGAATTGCTAGCATTTGACGAATATAGTTTAAAACAGAGCTGCCATCAAGTGGACTGATTGATTAATTGATTGATTGATCGTTCTTTGATCTTATCACTTATCGCTAATGATCGATGGCCGAAAATTTTAACGTTCGTCGATTAAAATTTTGACGTTTGCGTCGAAAGTTCATTGCTAAAAACTTGTTGTAGTAATTTTTTGTAACAATTCTATTTTTTTTTGCGTGTGTGACGAAGTTGCGTGTGTAATGTGTTCGTCAAAAGTGAAATTCCTAATCGAAACACGTAATCGCTTCTGACGTTTATTCAGTTCATCGTAATGTCATTTTCATTCGTTTCTTACCTTATAATTTCACCAACAACAAGCAACATCTCACACACACACACATACAGTTCGATGCCTGATCTTAATCCAAGTATATAGAATAATTCATTTCAAGCTAATTCAATGAGTGTGCAGTCTCGTTCTCGTCTCCTGCATACACATCATCTCATTATAATGCCGATGAAATCAACTGCTGAAAATCCTCACTCACTCGAAACGAATCAGTGTCATCCGAACGCCTCATAAATGTGCAGACAAATGCTGATGGGACATGCAGTGAGCGTAAGGACTCTCTTATAAGTTCAAGCATCCCATTTTAGGGTATTATTAAACTAAACCTCCTCATCATGCAGCCAGTCTACACACTTCTCTGAAGCTGCGATTGCTTCTCTTAATTGCAATGCTGACAGTTTGTGTGACACGATTTCTTTCTGAGAAGAGATCATTATTGTGTCAATCGATTCAGAATGGGCATGCGAGTTGTTGTGCGAGAATTTCGTTGAAATGAATGTGTTGAGAACGCATAAATACACGGTAAAGTCTTGCCTCATAGTTGAGTGTTGCCTGCGTTATTATCGGGAATAACTCATTCGGTAAGGGTCTTTATCGCATTTTTTTGATAGATCATTAAAATTTACATTGAGTATTCATCGAGCGATGCAAAAACGCTAATGGTATTTCACCAAATACCATTATATGAGTACATTAAAGTTATTCGAGGACATTCATCCAGTCGTTCACTCTCGAATTCCAACTACTGCAAATTAGTTTTTCGTTGTGCTCATTAATGAGGTGAATTACCCAAATCAATCATCGAAACGCTTTCACATCGTGAGTTATGAGTTTAATTAGACGTTTTTAATGCCTTCAAGCAGTGAACGTTCAAGCAACAGCAGTTGTTTCTTTTCAAATAACGCAACCCGAGTGTCGATCTCTCCGATGAAGTGGCCCATATGAGCAATTGAACGTGTGTAAAAAGGCCGGTCGACTGCACTGATGGTCTGAAATCAATTCGTTGCGATAGTAATTCTTCTCAATTTTGAAAACTGTTTGTGGGTGTTCATTCGTTTTTCATCTCAAACAGTTTCAAGTGCGTTTGACGGTGACAGTCCGTGAGCGGATCCGTGCCAGGTCTGCCTGCGCTCAGGACCGTGAAGGCCTCAGAAGCGATTTTCAATCTTTCTAGATTGACTAGCATTTTTTACATTCCCGTGTTTTTTTCACCTTGTCACTTATTAATTCAAAAGATTATTGTTATTTTTTGCGATGAACGCAACGAAGTGCCATTGGTTTGAAGAAGTATTTTCATTTCATCGAATGATGTTATAATTTCTATCATTGATGATTATTACTTCGAAATTATTCACTCATGATTTCATCATCTTAATAAGTCTTATATTTTTATTCATGTGGTGATGAACTGATTCGAGTGGGTCGTTTGAATTGTACTTTTCTGAGTGTTTGTTTCATTCGCACACGAAGGTGGATGGATTATCACGTTTAATTGACTCATGAGAGGATGAATTGCATGGAGAGCGGAAAAGATTCCGATTGGAAGTTGGTGATTTTAACGTAAAAGAGAATGTGACTGCGGACGAGAGGAGTTTATGTTTGTTTGTGTTTGTGCTTAATTTGGTATGATTAGCATAATTGTGAATTTGTTTGGTTTTAGTTGCTTGCGAGGTTCTGGTTTGCTGTGTGTTGATTGACAGACATTTCAGTGGTACTAGTGGTAATGAGGCGAGAGAACGACGGAACTGGATCTGGTAGCTTTTCGTTGCTTGAGGCGGCTAGAATTTAGCTGTTTAGCCGTGTGAGAAGAGAGTAGAGCGATGTGAAATGCAGATAAGGGAGTGGATGGAAGGGTTCCGATGCTATCCGAATGTTGCGTTCGTCGTTCGTGATTTTGCTTAACATTCAATTTGAGTTGCCTTTTATAGCATCACGAAGTGTTTGATGATGGTGTTATGTGACAGTTAGGATTTGTGTGCGTATATTTTGATTTTGATATTTATCCACCACACAACAGTGGTAAGTTTATGCATATTCATTCATTCAGATTTTATCTATACATTAGGTTTATATTATATTTTTATGTATATAATTATATTTTTTGATTTGTTTCGTTTACTTGACTACGTATTTCATTTGCTCACAAGCTTATGGTCATTTGTTACGGATGATATGTGCATAACAAATGACATGTTACTCAATGATATGTTTGATATGTTCATGCTTTGTGCAGACAGTGCTATTGCATCATGGAATGTTATTATTCGTCTAATAAGTCACATTGCACTAGTTCGGTGTACTTTTTTAAGATTATCCATATCCAGAGCTTTAGGGATGTGGGCATATTTAACGATAAACCGATCAAGAAAATCGATGTGATTATCTAAATTGTGGATAATGATTGAGAAAATTGTTGAATATCTTTTCGTTTGGATGAGAGAAGACAGTGAGTTGTTGCACTTTAAGTTCAAAGGAAGCCGTTTTTAAAGTGAAACCATAACTGTGTTCATCAAGAAATTAAGGATGCTAGCTGGATTCGATGAGTAACCCTCTGAACAACTTTTGGAGAACGATTTTAGAAGACTCTTTGAAATTATTTTCAAATTGACAAAGTTGAAATTGAATTTCATTCGTTTTCACTCGTAAGTTGAATTTCCTCCCACTCGTAAGCGTTCGTTCATTTTGTGGAACTTTTTTCTTTTGCACTTCGTGATGGAAATTTTTAAAATTTTTTTGAGTTTGAATTGTATTTTGCAAGGAATATAAATGCGAAGCACCTAGTAAGAGACTAATCTACGAATAGTTGTTTAAACCTCGAGAAGACGTAATTATTCGACTATACGTTGCGTTGGATCGCGTTGAATTGGGCTGTTTGTTTGCAGATTGGCATTTGAAAGCATTTCGAAGAGTATTCATTGCACATTCAACTCATTCATCTCAAAAAGTAGTGCTCTTTGCATGAAATAGATACTTTTTGCTTATCGCTCCAAAATCACTGTTTCCGCTTTTTGCAGTTGTTGTAATCGTATTCCAATGGTGCCCACTAATCGCGTCATTCGATTGACGGACAAAATCGTTTCATTGCTGTTTGAGTAGATGATCGATGATTTGTTTGATTGCCGAGACTGAGGCGTTTGTGTTTATCATCTTGCATGACTTCAGTGCTTGAATGTTTTCTCGATTAAGTTCCTTGGCTTTCGTCGTTCCCCAGGGTGACAGATTATTCATTCTCGAATGTATTCATTTTGCTTGCGAAATATTGTACTTTTCTTATCAGTCTCTTTCAACAGATCTCCTTTCGATGCTTTTCATCGCTTATTTTGCGTATCGTTTCGTATCGTAATCGTCTTATCATTGATGTCATGAAAGACCATCGGAAACGTTGTGTTCATTAAGATCATCCGTATTGTACAGAGCAGGGGTCCCATAGAGAGGGCAGAATTACCCATTTTTTGGTGATTTGGGTTGTCAGAGGGATAATGAAGGGGGTCGGGAAATTAGTTGTGGCATTTTGCGTGGAAATAGTAAATATTGTAGCAGGAAGGTGGGGGGTTATGACGGGCTGCCAGACCATCAACGGGTAGTGGAGTATCCGAGCGTGTGGGCCACTGGTATGTAGAATAGCAGCTCTACGCCATACATGAGAAAAAAGCGTAAGTTTTCATGCGAAATTTCTAAATGCAGTTTTAATAAACTTTCATTCAACGGATATCGTAAGCATCTGGCAAAATCTGTGGCAATCGAATTGATTTGGTTTTCATTTCCTCTAAAATCTCCGTGCCATACGACCAAATCTTAAATATGACCATAAAAAGCACTTCTCATGCAAAATGCATACGTCGCTCGTTTAGTTTATGTCATTTTGAATGAAATTAATGGTGCACCGAGTAGATACATAAATGCATAACTACAGCATTCATCGATGTTGTTGTACCCATGGTAATATGGTGTTCTTATCGTATTATCGTCATCACTGAAGAATGATACAGTCTTCGGCTCAGATTAACGCTAAATCGCTTTTATCGCACCGGACTCACCCCAATTAGTTGTTTAATCCGACGAGTGAGTGGTGATCAGCAACGAACTGCTGCTATCGAAACGAGGTGCACTGCAGTGGGGATGAAATTGTTGAATAGTTCGTATCGAATATGATATGCGTGTTTAATGACCAATTTGAAATCGGTGGATATATACTACGTGTATGCACACATCGCATATCGATCGTACTGAAAGATTTTCTCCCAAGATGACCTTCATAGAACAACATCATTTTGTAGGACATGTCAAAATTGAAAATAATAGTGATTGAAAATAGTAAAAATTTCATTACGATGAATATTATTGACAACAATGATAAGAATAATGATAATAACACAATGAACAAAACAGTAGAACCGACTGCAACAAGAAGACGACATCAAAAAAAAACACTTCAAAAACGAGCAACTAACTGATCCGATTATTTATTGTCCATATTCATGAACAGGAACAATCAAAGTCGATGGCTATATGCACTGACATGCGTTGCACTTTGTTCGCAGATTGAAGAAGCAAGAGCAACGCATGCATGTGAATAGGTAGTGCAATGTCGTTATCATTCTTTGCATTTTTCGTGCAATTGCAATTGATCTCTTCAAATTTTTGCGTTGTTTTAGTGTGCACTTAGTTTGTGCCGGTATTAGCTGATGCACTTTAGAACATGTAGATAATCTTGCACTTATTGTAACAACCAACATTCAGTGTGTACATATACGTGCATCGAAAAAAGCTATTCCAAAGAATGGAATGATGAAAGGAAAGAACTGAGATGGCTATGGCTGGATTGTGTCATGCTTTTTGCATAGTTCGTCTCATTTTCGTGAATCGTTAAAACATCCGTAAGTATTACACCAGATTGATTTTACGTGTTCGTGCATCATTCGTTCATTTATTTCTGTTGCCTTCCGTCGTTCGCTCAAAGCGAATTCATACCACGAATTTTTGCGTTACGTATTTTTCACCATTGTTCAGACGAAACCACCTCTCGTCAGGTATTGTGTACTTGGATGAAACGAGTAGCTAGGCAGGTAGAGGTAGGTAGGTAGGTAGGTAGGTATGCATGAGTAAATGAATAAGTGGCTCTTTCCGTGTGGCTAAATATGATCTCAGCAGTCGTCCGTCATCCTCATCGTTTATTCAATGGTGTTACTAAAACATCTGCTGCTGTTGCTAATGCTGCTGCCTTGTCCATTACACTCCTCTTACATCCACCAACTAATTGGATAAGGCCGCAGTTCATGATTGTCGTTCAGTCAGTGAGCAGGCATTGCGATGGTTGTGGTGCTCTCCGCTTTTTTAACACCGTCTTTATGTTGCCAATCAACCTAATTTTTTGTTCAAGCATGATAAGTGGCACATGGTTGAGTGAGAACGAATCAATGAACTCTTTGTGATGATGTATTATTGACCTTAACGCTTGTTATCCGTCTTTAACGAACCATCAACATCTGATGAGAGCGTTTTTTGTGATGACCGTAGTGCTGGCGCTGATTTTAGATGATTATTCTTCACAGATGAACACTGCCATCGTATTGCGATGCAATCCATTCATTTCTATAATAATATGCCACTTTGATGAAGTTCATCTCTTGAAAGAGCATATTCGTATAAGTGTAGCACCCTTTCATATGAGACTAAGCAGTACCTCTTATTTGCTGATGCCTGTTTATAGTAAACTGGCACGGGCTTTCATCTGCCTATCGCTACTTGTTTGCTGCTATAAGGTGACGAGGATGAGATAGTGACTTTGGAGAGAGGTTTGCGATGTGGATAAACGTTTTGAACGTTAACGAAATAGGTACTTTTGTTGCGATTAATTTGTTATTGTCGAGTTTAATTAATTCGATAATTCAGTTGCGTTATCATATTTGCAATCAATTCGTTGTCATGAGGCGAAGCCTCCGAAATATTGCTTCACTCTTCGATTATTCACTTTGATGCCAATAAATGCAAATGGAATTTATCGGACCTTCCGGGAAGTTTTTCTGATTGTGAGTGAATCGGTAATTTTAAGTGGGAGAGGTCATTGTAAACACAGACAAATGATTAATCGAAGCAACTGAAGAATTAATTTTGTCAAATTTTCGTGAGGTTGCTGTTGTTGTTGTGTTGTTTTTGTTGTTACAACACGTCGATTAATTTGCTCGAGTGGAATGCATCTCCTCCAATGAAACAATTTCGATTACTTCTGTTTTGCTGTTCCTCTATAGTGATAGATTGATCGTCATTCGATTCGTTTAGCTGACAAAAAAGCAAAGCAAACGGAGGGGGAACGCTAGTTAATGAGCCAAAAATCCGTGATGCATAGAATGATATCCATCATTGAAAATTTCTGAATGCTGTAAATACTGTCACAATTCATTGAGCATTATCTACTGCATTACCTATTTGATGTTTTGCTCTAATTGTTACTTGTGTATGTGATATCACCCAGCATAGCATAGAGATAAACAAATAACGAAAGAATTTGAAAATTGACAAGAGATTTTAAAATTTGTGTATTTGATTGTAGAGAGGAGAATGGGACTGAAATTTTCGACGATAAAGTGTTCACTATTCAAATTCATCATACAGTTGTTCTATTAATGAATTAATCAAGTCCCGATTTGAATCTGTTTTTTTTTGTAGTAATTTATTGTATTGCACTTGGTCAAAACATTCATCTTTCAAACGGAACTGGTAAATACTATTAATGTGCATAGTAGTTTTTTGATTGTTTTCCTATTCATTCTCCGTTATGAACCAGTTTTTGTTGTTGTTTATTATTGATTTGATTCATTATCGAACGTGATTTATGCATTTACGTCCCAATGTTAAACTCCTTCTTTCAATTTCATTTCCAATTGTAAATGAAGTTACCGTTATCTCTATTATTATTGTTGTCATTGTGAGCGCTATCGTTATCATTGTTATTATCTTGTGTGCAGTGTTGTGATATTATTCGAAACGCGATTGCTATTCTAGCTTTTAATGGACAGCCATTTGACGAGTGTTTTTCTGCGGCGGTGCATTCCTCAAATGGCACTCATTCCACACGAAAGCAATTGTCAGTTTCGGCGCCGGAAGACCTCATTAGTTTGTCTCATATCGTATGCATTCAATGCCCGTCATATCTATGATTAGCTGACTTGATCGTTTTAGCCTTGAACAGCTACTCATTTTGATGATTCATTTTGATACTGTTCGTTGCACACACGTAATGTGATATGAATATGCATTTAACATTCATACATACTTAGAGGTAATAATCATTATGAAATTCCGTTTTTTCTTATCGATTATTGTTTGATGTGTAGCGCGCATCGCATTCGTTTCATGCTTTTTATATTATTACTTATGTTCGTTGGTTGACTGGATGGCAACTGTCGAAGCTTTTAGATGAACAAATTTTAAATGAATAGTTCTTTTTTATTTTCATTTTCCAAAGTTTTTAGTTGTGCTTCTTTGAAGCGTGCATGCATGCTTCGATGAATTGATGTCGTTCTTTGTGTTGCGCTATACGACCGCTCCTTGTTCGCGTTATACTCATCTGCATTGATGATGTTTCTTCGAATTTACGGGGTATTTACGGGTACTCACACTTACGATTAGTGAGACTCATATTTCGAAAATGATTTTTGCAAAAGAATTGAACCGTTAGTTTCAGGTTTGGAGGCTGGAACTTGGTGTTATGGCGACTCAGTCGCCTTCATCGTTGGTATCTAAAACTGATCTCGATCCCACCGCACCACCAGATAATGTTAGTGACTTGGAATTGTTGATTTTTTTAAACTGAAATTCGTTTGCTTTTCTTGTTTACGGTTGTATTCAATCGCTAATTTAAATCAGAATTGCAGTCAGCAGAGTATGTTCTTCTCACATAAATGTTCACAAATATCCAATACGATCAATAACTAGTCTTGATAGAAGTAAACTGGAATGAATGAAGAATGAGTTGTTGTTGACTGGCACTGATCTTATTTACTTGTTTGTGTGTGATGTAATACTTGAGAGCGATGTTTCAATTGAGTGTCGCATTGAGATTGACTCTTGTTCTTGTGTTTTCCGCTCTGCCAAGCGTTCAATTATGCTATAGCTTATGGTGAGGATATGCTCTGTGATTATATCTGAATTAGCGCGTTTGTTTGTTCAAAATTAACGTTGAAAATCAATGAATTCGATGATTTCATTCAGTTGCAATAACACTAACAATGTGTTTTCTGTTGCTCTTTTTTGCATGTCTTATGTTGATAAGGCAAGATTTTAATAGGTTTATTTGCCTTCATTCCATACAATTTGAAGATGCAGTCAGATGTTATCAAACTATTGAAAATTCATTGCGAGTACTTTATTGAATTGAAATAGTTGTTGGTGATAAAAAGTCAAATCGATTGAATGGTTGAAAATGAAATTCGATATTTGTGCAACGAAGGGAATGCAAGCGAAATTCGAATTAAAGTCGAGTTCACTTAATAAGTGCGCATTCATGAATAAACGTTGCATAGTAATCATTCAAATGTTGATTGACAAATGAAATTTATGAACAAACTCTCAATGTCTATTCAACCAGAAGGACACACTGAGTTCGTCACTCATCGTTTCGGTTGAATTACGTTGTTGTGAATTCATCGGAATTTGGGTTTTTTTTTATATCGTTGAGAAAAATTCGACTATACTTTGCCCGATCAACAATTTTCCTCTCGTTGGAGGTAATGATCCGATAAGGCCCTTACGGCGGCCCTTTATCTTCCATGTGTAATCACCGAATTAATGCCTTCGAGTTTTTTATTCATTTAATCGATCTGTCGTTGTTGTGGTCGTTTGTTCGAGTGGAGTGAATTGGTTTTTGCAAGCTGATGTGCGTTTTGTTGTTGATAGCAACGTCAATGGGAACTACTTTAGAAACGTTTGTTAATTGAAAAATTAGAGGAGGACTGAATGACGTTGTTTGATAGTCGCGGACAAATAGGTGGGCAGAAGAGATTGTAATGTCGAATGAATGTAATAATCATCATGAATCGAGAGCAGCAGCATGAGTGACGATAGAAGGACGTGAATTATTCATTTGGTTTTTCACATGAATATTACCATTGTCGGAGACATTCTCAATATGTCACTGAAACGTCATAAAGAGATGAATGCAAAATGAGTGTGAAGAGATGTGTAACGTAGTAATCACTTTTCAGATGCAAATCAAACATTTTTCTATCAACTAAAATTGCTTTGAAAATTTCAGATAAATTTACGATTAATTTTGGTTAGTGGAAAAACAAAAGAATTTTTATTTTCGTCAAGTGTTAGCGCACAAGAAATCACACAGTTCGTCTTCGATAACTGGCCTCAAGGTGAGTGTTGTTCCATGCTTGTTCTCTTTCTTTTTTTTGTTTAAGAATTGATAATCGATAATGTACTGATGATTTTTGAATTCATGGACGGTTTTTGCATTTCCTAGAAAAATTAAGTTGAAACTTAACCCTCTTTGACACTGTAAACGAAGTTTATGGGCACATATTGCTAGTATTTTTCACACACGGGTATATCTTGTCAATTCAGTGCCATTAACATGAAATCAAAATTATGAGTAGTTGAGCGAATAAAAGTGTCACAAAACATGTCTGATTAATTATTTCGGTTATTGGTTATTAATTGATTGGCTGAACACAGCATATAATATAATATTTGCGAACGTCACAAAAGGCTAACTAATGTAAGATTGAGGCATTGTCGATTGTTTTATACATATCCATTTGTTCATGTTGAAGTAAACAGATGGTGAGTGGGCAAAAGGAGGTTGCTTTTTGTATAATACATTGAAGATTGTTTGCGATGAATGCTAATGAGCGCTGAATCCTATTGTGATATTTCCTTTTCGAAACGAATGAATAGTGTGATTGGATGATTGTTGTGATCTGTTTGGGTGAGTCGTCGTTTAGCAAAAAAGAAGAGAGTGAAAGACTGAACCGAAGGAAAAGCTTAACGGATTGAATTGATTGGTTTGAAGCAATAAATGAGTTATATGAGTATGTGAATTTTATGACAGAAATAAGTGGATAATTTGTTGGAATTGCACAGAGAATTGATAATGGTTGTTTATTCGATATGAAGAAATTAGTTTTTTGCTGGTAATATGAAAATGAGAATTCTTTATGTTTCGCTTGCAAACCGATGGAAATGTCAATTTGAGAACGTAATAAAACATTAACGTTGCATTCAAGCCTGGCATATGCACCTTCCAAAGTGTTTTTATGTAATACGTTAGAGCTGAACGCAAATTTTAGTTACATCCACAAATTAAATTTATGATGGAATTTTACTTTTGCACTTATGTTTGCGCAGTGTTTGTGTTCCGAGTTGATGAGTCACGTTTATGAGAATGGAATTTTTATGTGGCATTGATTTGGAATTTTTATATGGCATTGATTTGGAATTTTTATATGGCATTCAAAATTTTCGTCTCCTTTTCGGATCTGTATCAATTTCTCATCTGTGAAGGACATCACTCGAACCAAACAAAGAATAATCACACAAATCGTCGTCAGATTTCTCATTGTTCGAAGAATAGAACTGAAATATGCGACAAAAAATTCCTCCTGATGAAAATAAATAGTTTGGGGAATTCAGCGTTCCGATGTGTTGAAGTTATTGTTCGTTTCAGAATGGGAAGAAGAACGAGTTGGATCATCGTCGTTGTTGAAACTCATCTATCACGGGCGATTCTTGCACGGTAGTGTAACGTTGAATGCACTCTCGTTACCAGTCGGCAAGACGACCGTTATGCATTTGGTTACTCGCGAGAATCTACCGGAACCCAACTCAAGTGGTTCGTTGGTTTTGTTGAAGTTGATTTGTGAATCATGTTGAATAAAATTCGGATGCATTTACGGCTGTGATTGCATCATGGAACATAGTCATCACTGCATCTGAACAATGTAATCGCGATGCAGTTTTTTTTTCTCGCTTCCTTAGTCCACACGTCTCGCATGAGTGAAATCAACTCTGAGACAGCTGAAATATGAAGTCAAATATGTCGGAACATTTCCATCACTTTTAAGAATCTATTTTGGGAAAGGACGAATGGAATGCGGCTTAGGAATCTAATTTCTGAAATTAAATTTTGCATTATTTCATGTTCTCCATGGAAATACTCTTCAAATGATTTCGTGTTGTATGTGCTTTGATGATTAAAATGATTCGAAATTTCAGACAACCTAAAAAAGACCAAAAGAAGTGCATGTTGCCGTTGTTGCCTTTCATAGGGAATGAAAATGATGATAAACGATAATCGGATACAAAGTGGAATATACATATACTAATAGCAATGATGATGTTGATGATATCTGATACAATAATATCGTATTATCTGTGGCGGAAAAATAACTTCAAAACAGCAGTCACAAACAATTTTTTCGTTTTTGTATAGAATGAAGAGTGATAATATGTGAATTTTATTTTGAATTGCTATTCGATTGGTTGATTGATTGATCTATATCGTTGTACAGTGTATTGTTTGTTCGTAATATGTGTTTTCATTCACATTCGCCATTGAGTATTTTCTTTTTTGGTTGAGTTTATAATAATAATTATTACTGTTGTTCGGTGATATTTTGATATATTTGAAGTTGTATTGTGCATTTGTTATGTATCATGTTCATGTGTGTGTTGATTTATCAGTGAATGCAACAATCGTTAGATTTGAGGATTGCGATTGGCTCGATATGACACGCAGCGGATAGCTCGATCGATTGGTTGTTTTGAAAACTGATATCCATAATGCAAAGTATAAATATGCACAGAAATTTGTTTCACTGTTTCGACTTATCGAAGAATTTCTGGTGTTCATCCGTTACTGTTAGCATTGAGTTGTCGATCGAAGCTTTAAGCAATTATTCGCAGTTTCCGTATCGAATAAAATATCGTCATATCGGGTTCAATTCGTTTCATCGTGCGTTCGTTGAGGAACATTGATGGTGTTTGTTCCTGATATTGAAATGTATCGTCGTATTCGAATGGTGAAGCCGATTATGGCGTTGTTCATGCATAAGGAGCTTGCGTGCACTCACCAAACACTATTTGTTGACTGCTTTCACTAGATAGATATCTTACTTCTCGAAAGAAACAATTTCCTTTCAGCTCTTTTTACACAGTCAACAAATAAGTGGATTTCTATTAACACACTATGTTTTTTTTGCTTTTTTGGATAGATCACATTGATTCGACAGAAAAAAAGTGATTCAAAAAATTGCATCTGGCCGCTGAAAAAAGTCCCAATTCAGTGATCGATCGCGATTCGTCGTTTTATTTGTTAAATTCACCAATAAATAAATCGCAATACTTGTCATTCGTATTTTCTTCGAAGATCTGTTTGTAAATGCTCTCAACGATAAATTTGTTTCATCGTTTCAAAAACAAAAATGTTATCAATATCCACTCGCATTTTGGAAAGGTTTGATTTGTTTATGATCCGTCCATCCAACATCAATCTAAACTGAATCAAAACCATCCACTGGATCCGTTGCAGAAAAACTGAAATATGTGCTAGGTTGTGCCAACTGATGATCAAATCCCACCAGATAAAACTTGTGAATTTATGCATATTTGGATTCTGTAATGCTCTTATTCGTCATAGATACTAGCAGTTTTCTGGTTAACGTATACAAGTAGTCAAGTTGACGTGTTTCTCGTTAAGACATCGAAGTTCTGAGCTCAAAATAGACTTTGTGAAGTTAAAACGAATTAATGAACGTAATGGCCTATGTTCAGTGAATGATATTTGATTCATATCAAAGAAAGATGCCAACAAATGTAAATTGACGTCAAATCAAACTTCCATTTTACGCGTCGTCAAGTTTTTTCTCCCATTCTTTCAAGAATATGTTTCATTGATTGTGTTTTGTTTTTTTCGCATCTCTCTCGTACATTCTGTTTGAATTGCTAAAGTTTCTTTCAATTGTTGAAGTCGATACCATCATTGTTGAATTTTTTTTATTCCGTTTTTTTTTGTTTCTTCAGGTGGCAGATAAATTTTCTGCCAAAATTAAAAGCAACCATTTGACGGTTGACGTATGACTGACTTAAACTTTGTGATGACTTAAAAGTGGATGACTGGAATTCGGTGACTTAAGTTTGAGTTGAAGAGAAAACAATTTATGTCGCCCACGTGATGACTTTAAATCAGGTGGATGACTTAAATTAAGAGAAAACAATTTGGATTGATGTATGTAATCGTGAGTGAGTTTAAAAGTTTTGAAACGCCTAATTTGAGTTTTGCAATGTTCTGTTTTTGGGATAAGATGCTAGCAAGCAATCATTGTATGGTATTCTTTCGAAGAGTATTGTTTGAATTCGATTGTTAAAAGAGGGATTGTGTTGTGTACAATTGTCGTTGTGATGTTTGAGATTGCGCAATGGAATAAATCCATCTTTTTTGATTTGTTCACATTTGTTTTCCGCAGTGTATTTATTCTTTATATTTCTAATCTACATGCAGAGTCTAGACCAATTATTCTTATTCTTATAGATGGGGAAATTGCTCGTGAAAGGCAGTTTGAAGCAGTAATTTCCACTGACTATTTCTTTGAAGCGAGGTGGAGGTTATGACGGTCTGCCAGACCATCGAGGGAAGTAATGAAGCTCCTGAGCGTGAGAAACATCGGCCTCGACGTTTGATCCCATGCATTTCTTGCCAATCCTGGGAATAAAAATCTGCCATCCACTCTTCATTGAATAGTAGTGATTCGGTTAAACACCAACAAACCCATATTCAGATAGTGTTTTGCAGATCGAATTAATGCAATCGCTTGCTATATGATATGTGAATAAAACTGAAAATATAAAGTTTAGAATGACACAGTGTGCTCAAGATGAGGAACAACGTTTTGAAAACTGCAGTCCTTACAGAACAAAAAGGAATTCCCATGCCGGGAATCGAACCCGGGCCGCGTGGGTGAAAGCCACGAATCCTAGCCACTAGACCACATGGGATCTACGTTACGAAAGCGAAGAGAACAATACTTCTAATATAAATGTATATTCGAACATTCTCTTCCATCCTCGATGTTCGTGAATTAAAAATATTCAGGTTCATTATAATTCCAGTTTTTTTGTGGGGATTACTAACACAAAAATGTATCTCCTCAAACCCGCCTGTGTACCACTAATTATTCTTTATTGTCATTGTTTCGGTTCATGCGAACATAACACGATTCACCACAATCGCAGTGGCGATTTTCCATTTGACGTCGTCCTAACTAGCCAATGGGCGTGTACGAAAGCAGCATGAAGACAGGAAGAGAGTGGGGCGCGTCAGCGGTTTTCACACCTCTCAAAGCAGGAGAGCATGTAAGAGTTCGAATCTTATTCCTTTAACCTGAAATTGGGTACTGCATAAATGTGACTTCCACTTTTGCCTGATATTTTCGGCTTTGAGACCGCTCAATTTTTTTAATGGATATTTTTCAGAACAATATGGTTCACATGATAGAGAATTTTATTCTCTACAAAATGGTCACGATTTCTCTAATTACTCTGCATTGCATTATCCTCCAAAACGGTGCTTTTCCGGTATACTGTTGGTATAAATTTGCCTCATTCAAGCGCTCAATCACCGTTGATCTGCGATTGCGCATGATCTTCGCTGACTCCGCCCCTGTGTGTTCGACCACACCTTCCATTTTTAATGCAGAAATTGTCGCTTATGACTAATGGTAATAACATTCGATGATGTGATTCGAATGAGAATATCACATTGCGAAATGTGATTTTTGGTGGATGGAAAGGATGTCACTGATATTTCACTTGAAAGCGTTTGTGGAGACGGCTTTACGAGGTGTATGAATGAATATGTTCAGTGTAGAACATACATTCACACTAGCGCGAATACTCTTCCGCAATCGCAATCGCCCTTCACTTTTTGAATCGTGACCACTTCATGACGACATGTTGTATATATTACCGTCTCATTTACCAATAAATTTCCACGATTAATCTTGTAGGGTTGAGATATATTAACAATGATGATTGCGAAGGCAACTTTCTTATACTTACGACGAGTAATTTGCATGTATTTTACGGCGTTTTTTTCATTGAACTCATTTCGCTACTCTAATTGTTATCGGGAGTACCATCACAGGAGATAGCTCTTCATATTTCTGTCATGTTACTCAGCCGGAATTGTTTCTTTTTGTGTTATGAAGTGCTCATCATTCATATTTTTCGTTCGATTTCATTCGTTGCAGTGAATGGAAATTTCCGTTTTTGCATGGTGTTGCTTTGAGGTCGATGGCGCAAATTAATATCTTAGCGAAGCTCCCGAAAGACTTCTTTGAATTACTTGGATCGTCTAAATGGAAAGATCGGAAGGAGGCTTTGGAGAAACTGCTCAGTGAATTGGATATCGTTGGACCGTGCGCGAGACTAGATCAGAGTGCGAATTATGGAGAATTAATGGGCGAACTCAAACAAGTTAGCGCATTCTTAAAATTGCTTGATTTTCATTGAACCATAATCATTCGGATCGGCTCAAATAAAAGACTTATTTATTATCCCTCATGAAAATAATCGTAAAACTAAATGTTGTTGAAGCCGTAAAAATGAGTCAACGATGAACCATCAGAATGTTTGAGATCCATAAAGTCAAGATCGGTCAAACTCTCTAAATTGCGAGGTTTATTGGAGGTCAAATTGTCGTCCCAAGCTGTAACATGCGACGAAATTTAGAGTTAAAAATTATGCGTTAATAACCACGGCCCGCGTTTGGCAAGTCATTGACCACAGTTCACTGTACACAAGTGAATCATTACTCAAATAATCAGTGTCAGGCATTTGAATTTTAACAGTATGATAAACTAGCAAAAGTCCTAAGTTTTATTTGTATCTTCAAGGAAGTAAAAGAATTTCTTTGTTTTTCGTTTATCATTAATGTCATTTTGGGAGTTATTTGAAGATAATCTGGAAGGATTCGAACGTTGTGGTTGTTACATTGGCTGTTCGAGTGTTGTCTGGTATCGCGCGAGGATTCGCGTCGAAATTCACCAAATATGTTCCAATGGTGAGTGTATATTGCATCAACTATGATTTATCCTAATGAATTTTTTAATGTTACAGTTAAACAAATGAGCTGTACAACAGTAATTCCACTATAAATCAGAGCAAAATATTCATTTCATCAAGTGTTTTCAGTTTATGACAATTGTTTTCGAGAAGTTCAAAGATAAGAAAACATCAGTGCGTGAAGCACTTAATGAATGCGTTGACACAGTTGCATCAACAGTAAGTGTTCTATAGTGAATTTGTTTCAATGGAGATCGAGCGAGTTCAGATTTCAGTTTTATTTAATTATCCACTCTCTTGTGTTGTTAATTCCATTAATTTTTGTGCTGAATTGACTCTTTCGCTAATTTTTGTGGTTGAGTATCGCAATATTCACTTTCAGCAATCTATGAAATTCGTTGATATAACGTGCATAATGCTACTGTTTGAGACAGCAATCGCAACAGTATCGTTGTAAGTATAAATCAATAAATTTTAGTCTCACGCGGATTGTTTCGTGGCTTCGTTAACAGAAGTATTCGAGAAGAAGAGTGTCAATCCTGATATTAAGGCGAATATCGATCGCTGGATATATCGTACTCTTTTGCATTATACGCAAACGAATCCACCGAATGACTTCATCACCAATATGGCACCTTTCATAGCGCAGGTAAACAACTGCATTTGTTGAATGCTCTTACCTTTTGATCTTGGAAAGCTAAGCTCAGTGGTGTAGCCAAGTGGAGCGCAATTACCCTTGGAGAGTGGAAGAAAAAAGAGAAAGAATGGGAAACGGGAAAAGAAAAGCAGAGAAGAGGGAGAAGGAAATGGAAGCAATAGGGGGGGGGGAGGAAAAGAGGAGGGAGAAGGAAGAAAAAATAAACTTGGAAAAACCTGCTCTAAAATTCGGCTATTTTTTGGAGCCAGACCATTTTGCTTCTGCCACGCAGAAAAAATTCTAACTACGACACTAACTGATTTTGCTCTCATCCCTTTTGCATTCATCGTTTTCCAACTTGTTCAATTTGCTCATAAACTTTTGACTATTATGAATATTTTACAAATCTGATGATTATAGAAAAACATGAAATCATTTATGCTCTATAAATTCATGCGCAACTGTATTATCCGAACTTCCGATTGATTTTCATTCAGCTCCTAATGCATTCTTCTTGTGTAAATAATAGTGCAAGTTGGTTGTCGATTGAACAATTTGAGTGAATGATTGCAGCATATTTGTGATGGTGATGCGGACGTACGAGATGCAGCGTGTATGGCGTGTGCTGGTGTGATGCGACTTATCGGTGAGAAGACAACATCAGCGTTGATAAAGGGCTGGGTCGATGATAAGGTCAAACAGAAGAAGGTTAATGAATACCACGAAAAGGCTGTGGCCGAAGCTGAAGAGTTGGCGAAATCTGCAGGAGCTCAGAGCGATGATCAACACGATGATCAGAACAATTTGAGTGGTGATAAGGTGAACCTATCAACGATATTCAGACTTTGGAGCGTCGTAAAAAGAGATTCATTGCATGTGATTCGCATTAAAAGCAGCAAATTTAATGCGAATTTGGAACTTCATTCTAGAATAAGATAATTTTAGGTCGTTTACCAAAATTACCAAAATTTTAGTTAGGTCGTTTCCAGGAAAAAGAAAACGGCGTATCAAACGCACCAACAACATTAGCAATTGATCCATGGGAGTTGCTGGAGGAAGTGGGAATTTTGGAAAAACTACCGAAAGATTTCAGTGAGATGGTTACTTCAAAACAGTGGAAAGATCGGTTAAAAGCGCTTGAGGTATTTATTTGTATAGCAAGTAGACATTCGCAGAGAGCAGCAAATGTTACACTTGATTGAGCTGTAACGTCATATAACCATTTTCTAATACTTCCATCTGAGTAACGATGTATTTTCTATGTATTAACGATGTATTCTGTTTCAAATACCTTTAACTTCTGCATCAAAACTAAATGTTTGTATGAACGTTGCTTATTTAATTTGGATGATTGTACGGCCACAAACGAGAAAGTATTGAGCAGATGAGTATCATTGATTTTATCAGTCATTTTTCCAAAATGCATTGATTATTTGCAGTTTTAACTATGTTTTTTTTTCACCATTTTTCAATTTTGTTTTTGAGGATCTCAATGGAATTCTAACGAAAAGTGAACGTTTAAGCAGTAAAGAAGATTATGGAGAGATTGTGGTAACGTTAGCGAAGGTAATTTCATGGTTGTATTTGAATCGTTTTTCAAGTTTTATGCACAAAATAAGGCCATTGAATTTGTTGCTAAATTAGAGATAGTGAGAAAAAATGGAATTTAATGTTATGGACGAAGTTCGATTGATTTTGCTTATAACTAATTGATGTTTTGAAATTCATTCTGCATAGAAGAAATGATAATATTCATTATGTTTCGTTTATTATCATAATCTCGCATCAACTTTAGTAACGAATCGAAGCAATATTCTTTTTTCCGCAGGTATTGGCCAAAGATGTTAACGTGAATGTAGCAGCAATGTCAACGAAATGTTTGAAAGGATTGGCCAATGGAATTCGTTTCAAATTTTCACCATTCGCATCTTTGGTTCGCTTGTTTTAGTCGATTTTTTCATCGTTTTCGCCCTCAATTCATGCGGTAATCCGTAAGATACACATATACATTCTATTGAAAAAGTAGTATCAACGTTTCGAACTTCAAATTTGGAACAGAAAATGGTTCTGAATCATGCAGACTGGCTCTTATCGAGGATCAACATTGATATCTTAACGTGATTATCAAAATGAGACTGATATTTTGCGATGTGTAGCCAATTTTTGGCAACGATTTTTTTTCAGGTGATGAAAAGCGCCTTGCAAAAGTTCAAAGAGAAGAAAACCGTCCTTCGTGAGCCACTCATCGAATTGGTCGATAGTATTGCAGTCATTGTGAGTTGGCTGAGCCGTTGTTCGATTGAGTCCGTCGATTGTCTATGCTACATATTCTATGAACTGATGATGAGCGTTCAGTGATATTCTTAGAAAACTGTTAAGATTCCTTATAAAGTTTTGTGAAAGTTTAATTTGAGTGTTTCGGCATGATTTGTTGCGATATAAGTCAGATTGATTTCGCAATAATTCAGTGAATTTTCTAAAAGCATTCAGACACCGCTGTCATCGTATGTTGATGAAGTGAGCGCAGCGATGGCGCAGGTGAATCCACAGATAAAATCACAGACAGCACTCTTCATGGCTAGACTTCTGAAACAGCACAGCGCCAAAACTTTCCCAGATCAATTCAGCTCATTAGCACCTCAAATCAACAAGGTATCAGTGAATTCAGTGAATTCTACGCACTTCATGATTATCATTTTTTTACAGTCTTGGACAATACCTTACATAGTTTCTTTTATGCTCGTACAATTTGTCATTTCACTGTTTGTGATTGAGTTTCGATCGTTAATCTTAGAAATTGCCATTTTGATTTTAATCTGCTTTTCAACTTGATTTTTTTAAAATTTTGCGCAGCAAGTTTAACTGAAAAGGAGTTTGACTGAAAAAAAAAAGCTTGTTAAAACCGGAGATTCTATTAGAAAAGACTAGCAATCGCTTACTATTGTATATGATAGAAATGAAATTGTTTTGCTCAAATCATCATTCTAATTTATGGATATAGATAATGAGTTGTGACATTCTTTTCAGTTGACAACAGATCCAGACACAGAAGTACGTGATGCGTCGTATTGTTTACTTGGAGCGGCAATGAAATCGCTGACTGAAAGGCAATTGAATGCCTTATTCAGTGATATTGTTAATGATAACATCCGAATGGCTAAGGCAAATTGTTCATTTAATTTCGCATTCGTTCATTTAATTTCGTTGTTAACTCAGTTTTTTTTTTTTAGCTTCAGCGTTCCGGTTCTTCCTTTTGCCTTTTTCGTTCGATAAATCACTTGGTTTACGTGCATCACACTCCTTAATTTTTATTTTTGTTCTGTTTTTGAAGAGAGAATGAATACGGTCGTCGATTTTATAAAATGTGTTACCAAAAGAGCAAATTCGTGAAGTAATCTTCAAAGCGAAGTTGTTCACAGGAATTTCTATCCCAAGTTTTCTTCCGTGTCGCTTTGATGGTGAATTCGATGAAAAATCTCGCATGCAGCTTTATTGAAGAAATCAACTGTACTGATGACAATCAGTGATTATTGCCTGAGTGTTTACAGGTGAAAGAACAACATGCGAAAGTGGTCAAAGAATGCGGTGATGCGGCAAGTGATGCGATATTAAAACTGTTGAAAGCAACGGACAGTTCAGAAACGACTGCAGCCCCAAAGAACGTGAGCAAAACAACCGAATGCGGCAAAGATTCAGCACGTAAACCTGCAACTGCAATTGGTCATAACAAACGACCGCAGCAAAATACGGTAATTCGCTTTTCCTTCGAAGAGCCCTTACATTAATAATCTTATTCAGTTACTTTTTGTGTGGAATTTTTTTTGGGCTTTGCTCAATTTAAAGGAAATTTTTTCGAGTTGAGTGAGAGATTATGTATACATTCGTAAGCAAGTTGACAGGAGTTGTGATTGTTTGTGTGAACAGAAACTATCGTAATTTGTCAGTTGACTGGTATATGATCAAAAGCATTGTTGAAGAAACAATGTCAACGAATTTCTGCGAAATAAACTTTTTTTTATTAAGTGGAATATAATTAAGCTGTCATTAAATTTATTCATCTCTGTGGAGAATAATCTCAGAGCACATCATTTGAAGCTTTTAAGCAACAAACCTTCATGATCGTCTCTTCATTTTGTTGTTTTGTTTTTGATGTCTTCAAATTTCTTTCCGTTTGTGACTATTAATTAAAATTGTTTGTGCAGCGTGCACAAGATCAACATCTCGCACGTATGATGGCAGCTCGTAAAGGAGGAGGAACACCAAAAACGAATATATCATCATCGGTTAGCACTCCACATTTGTCTGCTCATCCAAGAAGGGCTAGTTCATCAATCAATCGCGCTGTCAGTCCTCTAACAAACGGTAATGCCACACAAACACCTCAGCAATATAATTTCGCATCAGGGCCGAGAAAGGTAATCGAATCATATTTGTTTTCTTTTGTTTTGTATCAAAATTATATGGCTTTTGAATTCAGTTTTGTTGTGTTCAAGCTGAAAATAAATTTTAGTGTATAATATTCCATTAAATTACTTGAAAACGAATAAATGAACTACTCATGAGAGCTGCAAATGAATGAATGTGCGAATTGACTGTTGATATTTGTTTAGATGCCATCTGCTGGTGACATTCGTCACAATGTTGCATCAGCACCACAATCAGCTCGAAGCCATCACGTCGTGATGGCCTCTCAAGCACGAGGCGTTGAGGAGCACATTGCCAGACTTGCGCAAAGGCGTGCAGCCGAGCAATCAAAAGCGCAGAACAAGGATTGTCAGTTGATGAATTTGAGGCTTTCATAACTGCACCGTTTTTTTAACCAATTCCGCAGTTATTCATTTTCAAATTCCATTCTCTGGTACAGATTTCCTCGGGTGCACTTGTGAATGAATGAGTTTTATTTGTGGAATTTTCAGATCGCAGTCGTGTCAGAAATCCTTCAGCCGGACGTTCAGTACCACAGAATGCAACAACGAGTGGATACTCATCAGCGAGAGGAGCAGGTGACGTCTTTCAAGATATCAGAATCTGATTTTCTACATTAGGGAATTTGGGTGGCGATCATTTAGAGTAGTTTCGACGTAACCAGAAATATTCACTCATCTCAAATCGGAACTTCTATAAACAGTACACTTTCAGGGCCCGTTCGTTTACTCACCAAAAATGCTCCCCTATCGACGACAAACGCTTCCCTCTCCAATCGTCCAATAACGGCGCCTGTCAGTAGGGTAAGTTTATATTCTGAACGCTTGTGAGTGTGCTTATTAGTGAATTGTATTGCTGATTTATTTTCACGCGGTCATCGTCGATGCATGACTAAGATGATGCGTTTTCAGTACAATCCATCAAATGATATTCACGAATCCGATCAAAACGCGAACAAATTACCGCATCGTCCGAATTTATCTTCTCATTGTTCCGTCTCATCACATCCGGTAAAATCTTACCACGGCAGTCGTTTACCGTTGCCTTCATCTGCACGACAATAATCAGTCAATTTTTTGACTATCGAACGTTTTCGTTTCACGAACTGCTTCACTCAATTGATTTCTCCATTGGAATATTATTTCGGCCTTTGTATGGTGCCGTGGTTCCTTTGAACGCACTTCTCGTGTGTTTTCATAACGTAATTTTCATTATGCAATATGTCTTTCTTAATATTGAACATTCCCATTCATTCCACGCATTTGAATAAGTTGAATTGCTATAATGGGTCCGTCAGGCGTGAGTGGTCAAATCAGCGATTCGATCGAGAATACACAACTTTTTGCTGAATCGCGTAGCGTAACGAAAATAAGGACGCATCCCGAATTGTTTTGACCCAGTTTTGTCCCAAAGTTTTATGTTTATTCTCGTGTTTTGAGAATCGATTATTTTGAGAATTATGACGTGATGTTCCTGCTTTTTTTCATGCGAAAACTTTTTTGAATTATAATGTGATCCCTCATTAGTTCATTCGAACAAATTATCTCAAATCTTTGTGTTGTTCTCAAATTGAATGATTTCAGTTCGTCTTTGTCATAAAGTGACAGTCTCATTGTTAACGCAACGGTTCAATTTTCTTACGTATATTCTTACGATCTGTAATAATTCATGTAAACAGTAGAGGTTGTAAAATGTGTTTGTCCGGAAGACAGACGTTTTATGTGGTTTTTGTTTTTTGTTCAAATATTTGTATTTGATTTCAGTTGTCGTCGATTCTTTTTGGAATGCTATCATAGAGCAAATGTAAAGTTATGTGGAAACTTCCACAATAAATATCAGTTCAAATCATTCTTTAACCATCAATTGTATGTTGTATTTACGTGATGTGAAAGATAATGACTGAGTAGTTTATATTGTTGAATTAGAGTTCTGCTATCGTTTTCCTTCCTTTTAGCTATCATTTCTTACATTCCCATTCATGCTGTATCCGTTTCATTCCTTCTTGTGTTATTTTCATGCTATCATTTATCTTCAAATGCTTTTTGGTGTTTTTGATTGTTTCTTTGCATTTCGTTGTTCACTTCTCAGCGATCGTGTTGGTTCTCGTGCGGTTGGCACCTTCCGAATAATGGAGCCGCTTCATGTATGTACGTGAAGAATGTTTACGGCGAAGTAGACCAAATTGGTCGCGACAGAAATTCTATTTGGAATGTCGAGCAAGTGTTGGCTTAGATTTGGCTACGTTTGTTAGTGGCCATATTTGACAATGCACAGAAATATCCCCGACTCATTGTTTATCTTCTGAACGCTTTCCATCTCGATCTATAATAACTTATTCTTTCATTCAATCTCTTCCGTCCAACTGTCATTCCTTTTTTTAATTGTATTTCCATCTCTCTAAAACATTCATCAAAAACGTTAATTATTTATCTTATCCTTATCCTCTTCATTTTTTCCCCAGTGAATGCGATTTATTTTGTTTGATTCGCGTTTATTTGAATTTTTGAATGATTCTCCGAAAGTTTTAACCATTTGTATTCAGATTTTCATAGTGATTAATTTTGATATCATAAATGTGTGTATATAAAAATGATTGAGTTCAATGCATCTTGTCAAATTATCGCATTTTCGCGTTAAGATCTCTTTCGGTTTTTTAACTCTGCAATAAATATTTTTTCCACCACTTCTTTATGTTTCTTTGCATTCAACCATGAAGTTTACTGTATTTGCTATCGCGGACCTGATGATGATACCACTGATAATACCATCTCATAATACCATGACACTGATAAGACCTGATGAGACCATCTCATAAGATGATACCACTGATAAACGAATATAATGTTTCATTTTATTGTTTTTGATGTTGATAACATGTTGAACATAGGATTTGCAGGTTTTCATAAAATAGAAATTATAATCAGTATTTCTTAATAATTTACAATTAGGATTTGAATGAATTGTTAGGTGTCGTTTGCGCATTGCATCCATTTTAAATGCTTTTGATAATCGCACATAACGATTGATCATTTATCTCTCGCTTTTAATCGCCACAACGCGTATCCTATCAAATTTGCATATTTCAAATTGAGAAAATCGTCTCAAGCACAAAACATTTGTTTTATTAGCGTGTTAATTCTCGGGACGGTTTTCTCGTTTATTTTGAGAAGATTCATATTGTTGAAGTGGAAAGCATGCTTTTTATTCTAATAATGCTGCTATGCACAACGATGACAACAAATATTCTGATGGCACTCAAATGCGTTTCGTCAACTGAAACTGGCAATGCGTTTTACAATACATTGCAAGGAAAAGAACTTGAAGTTGTTTGCTCTAAATCAACAGTTTATTGTAAGAAGGTTTATAAATTTGATTCGAATGAACACTCGATCGAACGCGATTGTGACGGCGGTCATCGGTGTAAGAGAGCTGCGTGCGAAATCAATATGACAATTCTGACCGAAGTTTGTTGTTGTGATCGAAATCTGTGTAATTCTGGCATTAAACATGAACGAGCGTTCATTTTCATTATCGTACACCTTGTAGTTGTCATCCTTCTGAATCAGTGACCAATGAGCAACAGTTCATTTTCTTTCCACCATATTCACTCATTTCATCTCACTATTCGCTGATAATTACTAGGATATTATTTCTTTTAGTTAATGAAATGCTCATTCGTATTTGAAATGGTTGAGAGGAATTGTTAGAGCGATTCAGTGACTAAATTCCGGTTTACTTCAAGATTGGTTGCTTGAAAATATTAAACTGCTATTGTTTGAAGTATGTATATCTGATGCTGATATGCATTTATTGAGTCAAATTGTACGCTTCAGTTCGTAAGTAGTTCATCTGAAATATCCGTTGTTCAAAAACATCTCTGCAAATGGCGAATTCGCATCGGTATTGAAAATCCCTTGATAGCAAATAAAAATTGAAAGAAGAAAGTAAATCAGCTTGAACTTCAAGGAACTGGAGCGTGAATGACTCCAATCCAACGTGATACGTTTCTGTTCAACTTTTAGTGTTACCTTTTGGATATAAAATAACGACTGAATAAAATGACTGCTTGATAAATTGAATTAAGCAATTGAAGACAAATTTACTTCATACAATCGAATTGTGTAAATTGGATAAGCCAAGCTTGGTAACGCGTTGAATTTCAATAGGAACATGTGCAGCAGGTCGACTGAATTCACCAGTGAAAGAGCGGTGAACAAGCTTATCAGCTTGTTATCAGTATCTATGCTGTTATGAATATTAATCATTTAGGTGATATTATCGAATATGAAAGCGAGCATGTACAAAATTAGTTTTGTACCTCAATCAAAATGCATCCTTTACAATGAGCATTGACCAATAAGCAGAACAAAATTTTTGTTTGACCAACAACTTTTAGTAGAATCGTGATCAATTGATTGGTTAGTAATACGTTAAGTGATTAAAACTGAATTAAAGTATAATCAGTGAACAATGTAATGGGATTTATTATTCACGATTAGAGTCTGATATGGTGGATGTATAATAACTGAATAGATAGAAAGATAAGAAAGCAAGATTGGTTTCGTTTTGGGACATTGGAAAAGAATGAGTATAAGATGAGAAATTGAACTGGTGAAGTGAAATCTCTCGTGATCAAATTTTCGTGTATTGTTTCATTAAACGATTTGTTGTTATCTGATAACTGCAAAAGTTTTGAGTGTCCGATCGACGTGGGAATCGATTAAAGTGAAATGAAATGCTGTTTATAAATGAGTAGAAGGTTCGATTATAAATCAGAGAATAAATCAGAATTGTTTCAGTTGATTATTTTATGAAAATTTGATTCTGATTGCGACTCGGTTTATATTATTATACGATTTATATTATCGTTTTGATATGATAAACTGTAAAGTTTATGAAACGTTATTTATTTTCAGGTTTCGGTTATGTGCAATTTGACGGCGGAAAGCAGCGAATTTCATTAATGTTATCATACATTTATGAATATAATATTGTATTATGATTATCATATTTTATCAACATGAACTGTTTTATTGCAAGATTGATTCTTAATAAAAATTTAATGTTTTGAGTGATGTTCATATCTGATTTGTTCGTGAATTTATTTTCATTTGGTGACATTAAATTTATTTTAGTGATACGCACTCCAATGTTCGAGAATTCTCTCAGCTTTTATAAGATGAATCGAAAGAGAATGGGTTGAATTGTAGATTGAGTCTGGCACCATATGAGAGGTTTGGATTGCTCTTTGGACACTAACGATAAGCGGTTTGAATTGTTTGCTCTATGCGATCGGCAAACCAACCGCTCACTGTCATTGCATTGGAATTTATTTTTTTATCATTCGGAGATCTTCTATGGCCTTCCATTGCATCATCACCTTACATGACATGCACTCATCAGCGAAAATGATGCGCAAACATCAAACATACTTCACCGACTTTTTACTTCTTAATGGTTTAAAATTTAATTTCCAAAGTTCGATTCGTTATCGTTCTCTGAAGTTCAGCTGGTTTAACTCTCAACAAGTTTTCATCACCGCCTCCTAGCGTTTTTTACCGTCCATCGTTGAACAAGAATTGCTGATAAGATCCGAAATAACACAGCGAAAATGAATAACCGATGAGTGTTTTGTGTGTAAAATTTAAGAACTCGTTCAGATTTTGTGGATAAAATTTAAGAACTAGATTTTTTTTCTAGTTCTTAAATTTTATCCACAAAATCTGAACGAGACGGAATTTGAGAGAAAATTTATCTGAATAATGGTTGGTTGCTGCTTGATAGGTTTATTCTGAGTAAACTTCCTGGGGCAGTAGAACTGTCGAAGTAGTGTTGTGTTGCTCAGATATTTGTATTTGTAGAATGTAGAACACATTTGTAAAATATTTGTATGGAACAGTGGTTCTCATAGGGGTAAAATTACCCGTTTTAGGTAATTTGGGGGTGTCGTGGTGAAATTACCCAGATGGTCGGGAAATTACTGTTTCGTGCAGTTGTTATGTTATGACAGAACACCATTGTTATGGTGTTTTTCATTTGGGTATGTAAATACGATTAGTTCATCGCAGCACTCTTTTTTCTCCTATTTTCTAATGTGAGTATCATTAGCTCATCTGGGCCTGAACAAGTCTGTTTAGTCAAAAAATTCTTCAATATATTGGCTGACATCGCTACTCATCAACATTGGGGATTGATTGACAGAAAGTAATATTTGGTGTTGTTTTGTCAAGACGAAACGCCAGTGATGGTGGATTTCTACTTGGATAACTGAACACTGCTCGCTCACAGAATTTATTCTGTTTTCTGAATATCTTTAGTTCGTTTAGGCCTGAACAAGTCAGTTTGAAGAAGTCACAAACATCTCGTATATGCTGGCTGGTATGCTTTCTCATGAGCAATATGAATTGATGAGCTCTTCGATATGACAGATAAAATCATTGGTCTTGTATTGGACGATCTAGTATTTGTGAATTTGATGATATCGATTTATTTATTCAATTTTTACAATTTCTTCTTATTCATTTGCTTATGAATGTTTTTCCAACTGATGTAATATTTCTTGCGTGATGAACGACAACATTTCCTATGATGTGAATGATTGAAATGCTAAAATGGGAATTTCAGTCTTAACGCACCTGTCGCATCTTAATGCCCTCGATTCATCCCTCAGATGAATTTTTACTTATTCATTAACCATCACTTTGATGGAATGATTGCTTTTGCGTTCATCTCGGAGATAATTACTCAAATGTTTATTGCATCTTCCATTTTCATGAGTAATTGAACTTGTTGCTAAATTCCTTTTTTTTAATCGCTGAAGAATATTTTTTTCGTGCTTTTCGTTTTTGACTGCCGAGTTTCATATTGTTTCTGCAAAAATAAGGTTCTAAAAATACTTGTTTTGTTCCAGAAAATTAATTTCTTTCACGCCACTGAGGAATTTCTGGACCGGTTTTACGTTCGGTCTTGGCGTTACACGTAGAAATAGTAGGTTCTTGTCTCGTTTTCCTAAAAAACTGCTGAAGAATCCGATCATCTCTAGAGCAAGATTTTCAATACCTCTTATTGAACTTGAAATATCAAATGTTTTGAGGCAGATTCATTAACTCCACTGTTCACTATTCTTGAGGCACTTAACACTTTGACTTTTCCACATAGCATTTTATGAATTGGTCTCATTTTCAGAACGCATTCCGACCCTTAACGGGCCCATTCGCAATGCTTAACGTTCTGTTCCAGAACTGACGCGACACACTCCGAATCTGAGAATTTTCACAGCTATTCACACGACGAGAATCATCAAGTAGACAATTATTGCCTCTTGTAAGTGTGCAACAGGAAAACGATAAATTGATTCTTTTTTTTGTCAAAACGCGAAACAAACTTCAAATTAAACATTAATTAAATAACAATCACAAACGACGCGCCCGTGTTCAAACAATAACTTGTGCAAAAACGGATAATTAACATACACCAAATAGTAATTGAAATTTTTTTGACTGAATGAATACTTACTTGATCCACCACCCAATCTGTGGAAAGACTCAGTTTGAATAACGGAAAAATTGAAAAGCGAGAGAGGGGCGGAAGTAAATAAATCCTATGAAATTTCACCATGAGTTTTAACAACAGTACCAAACGATTCAGAACGATGACTGCTCACGAAAATAACGTCAATAAGGTGAATGTGGGGAAGAAAAATTTCCGAATGAATCGGTAAATATACAAAAACATTTACCAATGACACAAAAAGTGTGGAAAGACGAATCGATTGTGAAACACGCGGAAGGCGTCCTCTTAATAGTGGCCGTAACGGAACAATCAAATGAAACAATTACAATACACTTTGCGTAACGTTACGAACTATAACAATACACAAACAACATAACACGTAAACACTTCAATAATCAAATCATACATAATTATATTCAATTGTACAATAACGCTTACAATAATTTAAATTACAACGAAATAATAAATGTAATAATACAAGGTTTTTCAAACAATGGCAAAAACACTGCAATATACACATATATATATCGCATAAATTCCAGCAATTCTAAGAAAATCCAACAACAACAACACACGACGCGCGCGAAGTAACGTTACGCAAATACCTTCAAAAACAATTATACCAACAAATACGCAAACAACAAAATGCACAGACCGACCGAATTTTTTTCCCGATATCTTTTTCCCTACCACTGAATTCAGTTTTCCTGCATCAGTCACTCATCCTAAAACCACACACATCGCCATGAAAAAAACTAAACAGATGATCCGCTTTCAAGATGGAGATTGCAATCGAAAATTACTGCAAAAACCGCTAACGAAAGCATATTTTGCAGAGAACAGCAGAACTCTAGATTGTTTTTGAAGTGGTTTTTTAACGGAACAATTTGACTGAAATAATAGGAACAAAGAAAATATCGATCTGAGTTGAACATAGATAACTATATAGTCACGCAATAAAACAAATAAACAAATAGAAACAATGAACTGATAATGAACTGAACAATAATAATAATAATAATAATCAGAAAATGAAACAAAGAATGGAAGATGCACAACCCGTGATTGCCGATTGGAGGAGGAGAAGGAGAAGTACAGGAACGGGACAATGAACGACGATGAGGAATCGATCGGAAGGAGAGTAGGTTCACAATAAGATCAGAGACCGGTTGATGACAAGTCATTTCGGATTTTGTAAAATATAGAATATATAATTTAATATGTATAAATGACTTACTTCAATATTTGATAGCGATATTTTGAATCACTTATATATAAATAATGTTATTATCACTTATTATTATGATCATTTATATAAGATAAGAATACTACTACCTATGGATGTCACCTTCCCGGTTGCATCATATCGCCGTCTCGTTTCTGTCTAGCCAATTGTTCGAGAGTATTTGAGTAGGGATTTTTGCCGTACAAAGATTGTTGCAAATTAGCAGCAGCTGCTGCGGCCGCACCGCCCATTGACATCAGATGTGACGCGTTGAAGAGACCACTTGCGGAGAGACCTTGAGGTAAACCAGCGGCAGACGGCATTCCAGGTGCCGTTGCCGAGCCAGCCGACAGAGTGTAACCACTCGGAAGTCCGGCGGCGGCTGCGGCAGCTCGAGAAGCACTGAGCAACTGTTGTTGTTGTTGCTGACGTTGCAGTTCGATGAGCTGCTCAATAGAGGGTTGCTGTTGCTGCTGTGACGAGGCGCTGCTGTTCGACGATGCGGACTGCTGCTGCTGCTGTTGCTGCTGTGCCGCAGCCAATGCCGCAACGGCCGCTTGTTGTTGCTGCTGTTGTTGTTGTTGCTGCTGCTGTCTGAACTGCGACGCGAATAACTGTTGTTTCATCAGATCCAACGAGTGACTCGCCGACTGCGCTGAGCCAGCACCGCATCCTGATGCCGCGCCGTTCGAAGCGGCGGCGGCATTCATCGCTGCCGCATATCGTTCCATCATCTGCTGCTGCTCCATCATCTGCTGTTGCATACGCATCAATTCATAGGTCGTTGCATTTGTGGCACCACCGCCAGCCCCACCACTCGCCGATCCACCATGCGAGTTCGCATTTGCCGCTGCAGCCACTGCTGCGGCATTCATCTGAGCAGCTGCGGCCGACTGACGCATCGCTTCCATCTGTATATTGCGCAGTTATTAGTCATTGTTTTAGTCCGTTCAAAATTATCTTTCTTCAAATGGATTTCCCGGCGAATTTTTATCAAAACGCAATTATCTTCAGTGGTAAACGGAAATACGATTTGTGACGATGCAATCAACTATGTGGAAAAAAAGATAAATTTTACTGAAATAAAACAAACATTGTATACCGATTGCATTTGCTGTAAGACAGCGGCTGTCATGGCCGGATCGAATAATCGTTGCGTTGGAAAAACAGATTGTGATGACTGGGATTGTGTTCCGTTGGCGGTAACAACTGATGTGGACGAGAGTGGATGTTGTTGCTGTTGCTGCGAGACAGCCGAGAGCAGGAAAGGACTCGATGAGAGTGCCGCGTTTTGTTGCGAATTTTGTGCGAGTGCAGCGAACATTGCCGCTTGTGCGGCAGCATCGCTTGTACCGTTCGTCAGCGATCCTGAGACGGAGACGGGCAGTCCACCGGGTAGCGACAGTGAACCACCCATCATATTTGGGAGAGCACTTTGAAGGGCACCAAGCGGCATCGACGCACCGCCCAATGAGACCACCGTATTGGCGCCCATTCCGGCTGTTGCACTTAGCGGCAGATGCAGACCACCAGGCGCTGTGCCCGTCGAACCCCCGCCTCGTTGCATCGCTGATGCAGGCCGACCTTGTGGACCTTTCGGCGTTGCCCTACAATTGTCCCAGATACTAAACATACACAAAGTTACTTCAATGTTGTGGTGCAAATGTTTAGAGAAGAAATGCGCGTAATCACGGTATTATACGCATATGGAGACAATGAATGTGAGAGCGGTTCGTAGATACGCATCTGGCTTATCAGAAGTATTTGTTCCGAAGCGATGAATTTTTGAAAACCGAACAGAAGGATGCATGAAAAACTCACGTTTGTCGAACAAGTTTACTCGGATCAGTCATTTGCTGGAATTGAAGTGAACCGAACGTTGGTTGCCCCGCACCTGCAGCAGCCATGGCCGAAAAAGCGTTCGAGAAGCCACTTGTTAGCCTGAAAATCGTTCGATATTAATGAAGGCAGTGATCTTGTTATCAAGTTGGATAAAAGTTCTCAGTCAACTAATGCCGGTTCTTTGCGGAGAACCAATATGGCGATAGCAATTCCGATATAAATGTCATCCCACCATGCTGAGATGCATTCATCAAAAATCAGATGAATCAACAGGTGAACGAATCCTCTAAGGTAGTCAAAATAAAATTTGATCACTACACGAGCAAATTCTAAAAGAATCAAACGATAAGTTCAGTTGGATAATTGATTACCCAGCAAGATGTGCTGCATTCGATGTGGAGGGAGGACACAATGGCGGCGCAATCGCAGAAGCAGAATTGCGATAGCTGTTTGCGGCAGCATTTTGGGTTGACGATGAGGCTGTGGCCGAGCTGATTGGTGCTGCGGTCGGTGTGCCGCGTCGTTCCTTTTTCGCCGATATTTCATAAGCGATTTTAACGTGCATTGCACACCAACGACCCTGTTTTGTCTGAAAACAAATACCACCGTGAATCTATTCTAAAGCTGCTAAAATTAGAACCTCAACTATATAAGTTCTCGAATTAAATTCGTTGACAAAATTGCTGCTCAAATTGTAAATATATCTGCTTGAGAAGCTGACAGCTGATGAAAAAATTTATATGCAACATCACAAAGTTACAATTATGGTTTGCAAAAAACAACCAATTATAAGATAGAAATGAAGAGGAATGTCGATCAATTTTATTGGCGAACGAACGAATGAAGCAAGAGTATTGAATGAGTAACCTTAATTGGCAACGATGACTGGGTGAGTGAGGCCGTATGTGGCAACGGACGTCCCAAGAGCGCTGCACCGGCAAGTTGTGGACCGAGTGCGACACCGGGTGGGAATGAAACCGCAGTGTTCGCTGTGGTACCAGTATTGTTCGATATGGACGGTTGTGTTGAGCCAGCAGTCATTGACGACACTGACGCACTGCCGAGTGATACGTTTTGCGGTAAGGACATTGGCTGAAATTTGAATAAGTCACAACAAAAATGGTGTGTGATTCCTTATTGCTTTGTGTTTCTTGAGTTCATTTATGATTCGTTTGGAGGTGGCGAAATGATGCAAACATTCAGAAGTTGCTTGATAAAAACAAAAGAACAAAATTAATCGTTGAAGCTTTTCTCTGCGTGTATCACTTTTGATGTTAACAGGAAAAATGATGACTTCACAGTATTAATTTAGCAGAAATTTACAATACAGCTAACGAATTTTTTAATTCATTCGTCAAAAATCCGTCGTGTTTTGCAAAATAAGAGGGAAAGAAACCATTGAAAAGCGAACTTGTTGCGCTTGTTGTTGCTGTTGCTGAAGGATTTGTGCGGCCAAGAACGGGAATGCCGCCGCGGCAGCGTTCGGTGGCGCTCCGGTCAAGAAGGCATTACCAAAACCAGCGGCAGCGTTCAACGAGGCCGCAAAGCTGGGATTGCTGAGGAATGCTTGTCGCAACGGATCGAGTAGACCGGCTTGCGAATTAGCACGCGGATCACCGCCAATCGACGCGGCAGCAGCAGCAGGCGTAAGATCACGAGCCGAGAGCACACCACCAAGCGCTGACGGTAAACCTCCGACAACAGTGGCAGCACTAGCAATGTTGGGTGGTGCGATCGATGTGTTGACAAACAACGACGCGGTACCGGCTTGCATGGGTAGTGATGCTGCTGAAGTGGTGGTAATATTTGTGTTGTTACTGGTAGGATTTAGAGTGTTCGTGTGGTTTTGAGCAACACTCGTGGTTGGAATCGACGGAGCGATTGACGTTGATGGAGCGTTATGACCTGGATCAACTGGATGAGTGGCTGAAATGTTTTTTGGTTCAGTTCAATGTCTTCTTTTCAACACAACCTTTTTTTGGGCACATAACTAGGAGGTAGTCAAATCAGTCAACCTATAGTTTCATCAAATGATCGCAACATTCAGATCAAATGATCGCAACATTCAGACAGACATCTATCTATCAACGAAAGATCAAAAGTCAATCTTGTAAAAAATTATTTAAATCAACACACACACAGAATGCTGAATGAAAATCAAATGCGCGCATGTGTTATGTATATTCATAAGTTTGCTTTTATAAGTTGCATGGATTCGAATCAAAAATTAATTTATTCAATCACATTAACAATCCCAACACCTGCTTTTTACTCCACTTTTTCTTACTTACACAGTGCATAAACCATGCCATCAATTGCCACATAGATGGAGAGGGAAAAAAAAAGAAAATTCTATCTGCTAACAATTTCGTAGTTTTCAAAAAATGGAAATTGTTTGCAGCTGCAACTAACGACAGATAATATCAAATGCCCTACAGGAAAGTTGATTGCAGCAACAGATTAAATTCCACCACCGTTCAACTGGAAATGGAATAAGCAAAAACGGGAAGGAACTCTTTCTCTACTTGACAGTCGTCAATGAAAATTCGTCTGCAGTAAACGAAAAAATTGATGCAATAATCATTTTGAAATCACACTAATCCGACAAAAATACTGTACCCAACTGTCATCAAATTCACCAAAAAACGAAACAAACAAAAGATTCGCAAAATCGCTTCCAATAAGCCCACCTCTGTTTTTCATAACGAAAGCGTTCATCAGCACAAAGACGAGCGATTTTTGATGTGAAATAATGCGTTTTTCGCTTCAGTGCGATTAACATACATGATAAGCAGCATCCGCAACAAAAATGTTGTGATAAGGACAAAGATTTGCGTTTTATAAACAAATAAACTCAATGATAATCGTCTAAGCAAACAAATTATCAATGAGAATTTGATAAAATGAAATGGAGCTGATAATGTTCAACGGATTGCGTAACACAGAAACGATGCGTAATGTGCTTTTTATCACTGAACAGTGAATGGTATATTACGCTTTACTATTAGTATCGTCATGACAGCATTAAGTTTTAATAGCATTCAAGATTAAATGCGGTTTCGAAGTACCGATCTTATAAAAATACCACTCGTTCTGCAATAACTCATCCCGTGGTGCTGAAACAACCCCGATTCCGAGAACGCCTTGCTGTTTGCTCTGTTCGTTTGTTGAATGGAAATTTTAATACGTGGCTATTTGATCATCATAAATTCGCTTTAACCACAATGTTCACAAACAATCAGTGAAGCGCTCCGATTGAATAAAACAAAAGTGGTATTTCTATGAAGAAAAGAATCGAATTTTTCGATTAATACCCGAAAACGAACACGGACAGACGACAAAGGATTATGCATATTATTTAGCGGGATGGTCTTCATAGAGCACAGATAATTTTCCTTTCATTTTGTAGTTTTTTTCTGGATTAAACTATGACTGATAGGGTGATAAATGATTCTTAAAGTCGAACGCAAACTAAATTGATTGTTTTGATGTTTGCGACACGATTCGGAAACGTTCAGCAATGCAAACGACAACTTAGCTGCTGTTTTTTGGGAATTTGAAACCGTTGTTGAAAGTTCCACAGTTCTTTACTGACTGGCGGAGAATTTTTGAATTTCTGACTCGATGCGTCAGCTGAACCTATTTATTTTTTGAGGCATACGGATCTGCTTTCCAACCTACTCAGTGACAAACAAAGAAGTCAATTTTGTGGAATCTCCAATATGTTTTCGTTACGTTTCTAACAGCACTTACAATGCACTCAAAAGATCTCTGTTTACAGCACAACAACCATCGAAAAGTGAGAAAATATGAATTTTCCTAATGATACTATCCCTCCCCTATCATCACAGATTTCGTGGATGGAAAGTGTATGAAATTGAAGAAATCGAATGAAATATAAAACGCAATCAAAAAAAAAAAGACACGAAACGAAAAAATAAAATGAAATGTAAACACTTAACTGATGAAAGCAAAGAAAAAAAGTTTTTCGAACACAAACTTCGAACAATTACGATATAAATTGATAGGACACATGGAATTGATGGCGAATAAAGAAACTTCTGAAAAGCCCCCGCTTATTCATGAAAAAAATGTTCACTTTTCTCAAAATGTAATTTCCACTTAGAATTTCATGCATAAACATTTCTCTGAATCATTTTTTATTCATGTGCCATAACGTTTTAATCGTTTCGATGAACTTTTCCACAACTAAATGTCACTCTTGAAATGAATAATTGCATTTGAGACTATGAAACATTTGAACCCTTACGATTAGACAGATAGAAAAAGAGGAATGAAAAAACCTTCGTCGAAGCAATATCGTAAAACATTGGAGCACTTAATATGCTTGACCGAAAATGAGGCTTTTCGAACAAGTCGACACGCAAAGCTTTTTTCGTTCACATAAAACTTTCTGAGGATGGTGAAATGAGTCGTCACTTACGTAAGAGCGAAAAACTGCGCAATTTTGAGGAAATACGGATATTTTCTGAATATAATACTTTACCACCATTTTGGAACGTCTTCAAAGTAACTGAAAGGTAAAACGCAAAACTGGAACAACGATTTTGCAGGGAAACTTTGCATAAAAATTTTCGAAGAACAGGATACTCGGTGAACGATAGATGTGAACGATATGACAGTGTTCACACGCTGTTTCTGACAAGACTGGCAATCGCATTTCAACAATCAATTTCGAAATATCACAAAAACGCAACAAGCAAGCAAACTGATTGCAAATACACGTACACCTAAACCATCAGCAAATAAATCATATATTCTCACACATCAAAATTTTAATTTTTATGTAATTATAAATACATTAATGCAGTGAAGACAATCGTAAAGCAATGAAGAAAAAATCTGGTTGCACTTAATTAAGAACAAAATCTAAGCCGCCAGGTTTTTCTTTGCTAAAATCGACTACATTCAACAATTATACTTTGCCCTTTAATCATGGATAATGATTAAAGAGCAAAGTTATTATCATTAAAGGGCGAAGTTATTATCATAAACCTTTTGAATTATCATACACCTTTTCATGAGTTTCCTCTTCATCAAACGGAATCAGATTCCGGATAATACGGAAGTTACGCATAGTTTATAGTATAAAGTAGGATGTTGTGCTGATTTCGTTAAGAGAGAACAGAATTCATCGAAGGAGCAGTTGAACAAGAGCACAGGAAACGAATGGCGAATGAGCAGTGAGTAATTGTCGAGGTGGGGTGAATTCATGAAGAGCAATAATAATAGGAACGCTTCGGTTGATTTCATTCGATCACAACATATACAACTATGTAATTGATATGAAGTATTTATGGATATTGGAAAATAAATTTGATGCGACCTGCACAAGAAACTGTCTGCAAGCAATTGTGTGTGTGTGTATGTATGTTGTGCATTCTGACTGATAATTTTGCCAACGCATCGTACAAATAGCGAAAACTCGTTATGCAATGATAACGTTAGCAGACAGTCAAGAATGGAATAAATAAAAGGGAACTGTCACGGAAAACGAAAATTCTGATTACTTAATTGAATGACACTCGCTTAGTAACGTCACAAAACCATCGCGATTTGTTTCCTAAGCCAAACAACTTCAACATTGCTCACGTGAAAACACAAAAAACTCAGCTCATGTTACCTAAACAGGAATTACCAGGTGCTCTCCACGAGGATCAATTCAACATGGAAAACGATGAGAAAATTAACGAATGGTTAAACTCAAGACATCCAATTTAGATATATACTAAAGGTTCTGAAAAACAAAAAAAAATCTCGACTAATTACAGGACAATAACGGATCGCAAACTGATGCGTAGCCAGAGTTTAACAGAATGAAATCTATCGAAAAGTTCGCACATAACAATAATGTAAATGGAAAAAACTCACTTTCAACAATCGCTGATGTATTGCTATTTGTAGTGGTGGCGGTGGTGGTTGAGATGGATGTTCGCTGTTCCTGGCTAGTGTGATTACTGCTAGTGGAACGTGGCCTCGAAAGCTGATTGGTGTTTTTCCAGGGTGTTGATGATTGATTATTATTATTATTATTATTTGGTGTTGTTGAGTTGGTGTTGATAACGCTCGTCGGTGTAATTCTACTCGCATCATTCAAACTCATCAAAGGATTATTTGCGGTTGCCGTTATAGAGACACCACTTGATAAGGTCGCATTGGTGACTTGTGTCGTTGACGACGATGAGATACGTGGAGCTGACGGCGGTGATGCACCCACTATTGCTGACGTATCCGATTTGACGGCTATTCCAATCAAACTGTTCCTAAAATTTACTTCATTTAATCATTCAATCGTCGATTGCACTCACTGACATTCAAAATGGAACTTTTTACGAGAGATCATCGAATAATATAGCATCTCCCATTACCCCAATTACACGTAATTTCATCTGATCTTCATTCGAACAATCCTCATACTCACTCATTCCGTCAACGCATTTCGATAAACTCAATCGTTTTATTACGTAAATAAAAACATTATTTCTTTGGAGTTGACAAAGAGAAGTGCAAACAGCAAATGGTTCATAACTAAAGAGGTATATATATACATATATATATATCGCTGTAATCGATCTGGACTGAAAGCATTAAAGAAATGTAAACTTAAAGTATAATAACTGCAACATTAGAATGATTAAAACGGATCTGCGACTATTTTTGAACGATAATCGCTTTTGCAGTTATAAATCGGATGCAGAAAATACGATGAAATATTAGAGTGAAACTGCCAGAAACCTCTCACATTATCCTTTATGTAGTTCAGAAATGTTTTACGACAAATAATGCTGGGCACAACAGTTGTGATGAAATTATAACTGAATGGATGTAGGAATATGCATGTACTGGTGGATATCATAAAAACAATAAAGTGAAATAAAGACGATCAATATGTAAATGATATCTGTGAATACATCATCATTATTATATTTATTACTACTGCAATCATCTTTATTCTCATCCTCATATCATTAGTAACATCGTAAGTGTTGTGTCACTACTGCTGTAATGGTACACTTCATAAATGTAAACGCAATAAAATACTTCCGCAAAGAAAGAGTCACTTTCACCCGATTTTAATTCATCACAATTTTAAAACAAACAACATTTAAGTCATTCTCATAACTTTTGAGTGATTGAGTTTGTGAAAAACTAATGAAAGATTACAAAATGGGAACGTGGAGCTAAAGAGATGTTTGGTTAGATTAGCTTGATGATGCGTGATTGCAACCTCGAAAGTATCAAAAACATTCTTTTGACAAAATCAGTGTAACAATCATGAAGCAATTCAACGCAAAAAATGTCTGTCTAAACTAAATTTTGTGAATGATGATTTAAAGCTCACGTAAATTCAATATGACATATTTGTTACACAAAAATGCGATGAATGATGATCCCTTTCACTTAATTCTAAATGAAATTTTACAATGCATCAGTTAAAACAAATGAAAAATTCTTTCATGTTTATCAAAACGATTGACTAATTGATTACACACATTCATTTCACAGTTGTTGTAATTTTCAAATCACTTCACACATCGCCCTTTCTGTGCAACACAAAATTCCAGCAATGCAATGAATGAGAGAATGCCTTTCACATACACTAACAGTGTTCGCTAGATGGTCGTTCAATAAATCAACATAATCAAATAATTTGTTAAACCAAACGAGGAAATTCTTTGCTGACAACAATTGCGCACACTGTGTAAACGTAAAAAGTCGAGTGAGAGAGATTTCATCAGCTGAACACATTACATCACATTGCAGAAATGGATGGAATGCATAACCTTCAGAAAAAACGCAAATATAATGAACGAAAACAAAGACGGGGAAACAAATGGACAAACACAATTTAATCATAACGCCAAATAGGAATGAAGATAGATGGTCGTTTATGATCACTGGATGCAAGTGATCTCTACTCATATATCTACGACAGAAAAAAAGCAGATTTCTGTGTGAGAGTAAAGGATATGAGCAAAATTCGATTTGGATTACGCATACACAAACACACCCACCACACACACAAATATAAATATACCCAATGTTTGTTTAGATGAATCCAGTGGTTCTCATAGGGAGTGAAATTACTCAAAAAAGTTTTGGGTAATTTGGGGGTTTCGTGGGAGTTAACGGACGGGGCTGGGAAATTGGTATTTTGTGCAGGTGTTGTTATGATAGAACGCCGTTGTGAGGACGTTTTTCACTTTGGTACGTGAATGCGATTAGTTCATGGCAGTAAACTTCCTAAGAATTGATTGAACTCTTTGGTACGACAGGAAAGGATCATTGATTTGGTGTAGGACAACCGACTATTTCTGAATTTGATGATATCAATTTCCTTTTCAATTTTTACAATTTTTAATTCTTGCATCGCTTATGAATGTTTTTTTTCAACTGGTATAATACTGCTTGCGTGATGACGTGAATGATTGAAATACTGAAATGGGAATTTCAATCTTAATGCACCTGTCACATCTCAATTATTTTCATCCTTCAAATGAATTTTTACTTATTCATTAACCATCACTTTGATGGAGTGATTGCTTGCTTTTGCGTTCATCTCGGAGATAATTACTCAAACGATTATTGCGTATTTTTTTTTCAATCGCTGAAGAAGGTTTTTTTCATGCTTTTCGTTTTTGGTTGCCAAGGCCCATATTGTTTCTGCGATAGATAAATAAAGTTCTAAAAATACTTGTTTCATTCCAGAAAACTAATTTCTTTCACGCCAGTAAGGAATTTCTGGACCGGTTTTCCTTTCGTTCCCGACGTTATACGTAGAAATTGTAGGTTTTTGTATCAGGAGGGGGGTGGGGGGAGGTAACGGCGGGGTGCGAGATCATCAAACTGGGTGTAATGGAGCGCCCGAGCGTGAGAACCACTGGATTAATCAAATGAATTTACTCACAAAAAAGCGTCAAAAAATGACGATCACTTTTAGAGACTCTCTTTTTGGAGGTGATGACACGATGTTCACCGTGTAAATCATCTCATGCACTCAATCATCACTGATAAATTGCGCTTCAAAACTTAGAAATCAGCAAGATTAGAAACGGCTCGCACGGTAACGACACTTATGATTTATTATGCGCAACTGCCTTCACAGCAGTTGCTCAGAATAGCAATTTTTTCTTCCTCAAATGAAAACAGATCCCTCGAATGATGCGATTTTGCTCATCAATCACTGGGTGATAGATCGAAATCATTTTGAATTCTCGCGAATCAGAAAAAAGGCAATGATTTTGCAGATGAGAAAAAAACAACAACGAAGCGATGAAAAATTAATGCAGTTTTTGCACGACGCACATCGCTATTAAAATGATTGATCAGAATTACTTATCAAACAGTAATTTAATGAATTCTCAATGAAATGACGAATATGATCAAAAGTTTTTTTCCGTGTCATTTCGCCGTCAAATTTGCGAGCCGAAAGTGAAAGTGTAACAGAAAAGAGAGCAACGGATGTAAAGTATCACAAAATTCAAACACACGAAATGAGGAGGATTAATTATGTATATGAATGCATAATCTCAAATACCCTTCATTCATGCAATGCATAATATTTTATTCCGAGTAATAATCCGAAAATAAAAGCACTGCAATCGTGCCATATTAAATCACATTCCAAAAATCGTTGCACAACGCATCAAAAAATCGTTGCATAACGCATCAAAAATCAACAACATTAAGCCACAATGTGAATGCGTTATCCACTGACTAATTCCTCATTAAATATTCTGTTAATTATTATGAATTCACAAAAATCACGAGATTGAGATGTATTTGGTATAATTATGGAATGCATTTAATAACTTTGGTTGAATATGGTCCCACTACAGAGCATTTCTGAAACATCCGTTTCTGCCTCACAAAAAATCCACTTAGAATTTATCGACAAATCTCTTAACTTCTGTGAATAAAACAAAACATCAGTTACAATGTTCTGAATTCCTAACACAGCGCTTCGCAGCATATAGAATTTTGAAATAATCCATTCAATTGAATGAAAAATATTACTTAGAATTGTTGAACGGTATTCAGACGAAAAAATTTTTCAAACAATCTAAAATTGGAATGAATTTCATAACTTCTATGAACCCTGGAAAGTGACTAATATAGTATGAGCGGATTTCAGTTATAGTTTGACCCAGTGAATAACGTCAGTGTCTGAATTCATTGCGCATCAAAACCATCTCTTCCCAGAAGTACCGCGAATCCGTCATTAAATCAGTGCAACACTCAACGCTTCTGCTCACTCTTCCTATAGCTTCTCCAATTAATTCAAGAACACTGAATGGAATGAATCCACAAAGAAATTCTTTAAAGACAACTAAAACATCTAACAGATACCTCAGCGGAAAACAGACTACAGTAATGATGTTAATGTTGAAAGATGGCGTTCTATCGCACAGAAGTTCGCAAATAGAATCACTGTGCATCATCACAAATGGGAGAGTGAAAATTATCGATAGAATGCTAATCAAACAAAACGATCTTTATTTTTCCAGTGAATACAAATACGTATTCGAAAACAAAATCAGAACTTCAACATACCACCATATTCACAATTAGTTGGAATAATAAAATGCTAAGCAAAAATGGCCTGATGCGAACACAATACGGGAATGGCAAAAACGATTCTGGCACCATGTTGATGAGAGTACAATGCAATGCGATCACGTTACATATGGCATAATATTTACCATTACTGCTACAAATACTCAACACTTCTATATTTGCACGAAAACTGATAACATTTCTGAATGATTATCTGAACGCAAAGCTGTCGTCGTCAATTCATCGTTAGCAATTGCAGAGAATGAATGGAATAATTATCATAAAACTACACTGAATAACCAAATGAAACTGAATCGTTAATCATTAATTCGAAGAATCCTCAAGTTTAGCGTTTTAACTACTTTCAGACTTTCAAAGATGAATCCACCGGAACGTTTATAAAGAATCCCGAAGATAAGGAAATAGATTCAACCAAAAAAGACAAAAAAATAATCAAATCTCAATGATAAACGCATATTATTTGCAAGCGCAATCCACCATAATGGATTCTCGATCAGAAGAGTGAATCGACAATTTTTCAAAAATAGTAGAAAGTACTTCATGTGGAAACTTCATTGCGTAATCGCATACCATACATTACTTAATGCTATTCGCGCATTATAAGCAGCTCATCATAAAACTGAAATTTATTCGACATTCTGGATAGTATCAACAATACAAAATTCAAATGTAATCTTTTCACTTTCTGTTAGACTGCGGCTACTTTTTAGTTGTATGAACGAGAATGAGAATTCACTTGACAATATCACGAAACGCGATTATTCTGTCCCAAGTTCATACGCTACTAGAAAATGTACTCTGTTAGTGACAAATGTATACTCACACTGATCTACTGGAATCAATCAAACGAACAAAAGTTCAAATTGGATAGTGCGTTAAAGAATAATTTTGATGTCGTCTAAGCATCCGTTAAATGCAGAAATAGATTAATTGATTGTTGCTGATTTACAATTGCGCCATTACATCAAATAACGTGACTGCTTGTTTTAATTGTCTCATCCACAAAATTCATTTCATTTTAACAATGATTACCGAGATACGACCAGTTGAATTCCATTCGACTCTACGCATAAAACACATTCACAATTTCGGCTATCGTGATTGATGCTTATTACAGTGGAAGACATTTGCGAAGATATTCATCCACTTTGCTGCATTATCGTGGAGGTGTTTGCTTCATGTATGTTTATGACATGTGGAAGAATTACCCTTATCATTTATTGGGTTGATAATGGGTAACGGCGAATGAAACGGGTGATCATTTACGAGAACATAAACTGAACAAGAAAGCTGAAGGATGGAAAAAAAAGCGAGATGATTGGCAAAGTTTGTGATAATTGTGGGCGAGAAAATTTAAAATTGGATGGCAATATTACACAAAACATTTGAAATTATTCGGTGGAAATCAATTCGAAATGAATGGAGGTAATAATTACATCGCTACACAACACTAAGAGGGTGTTTTTGAGTGCTCTCCGATTGTTTCTGGTTCCGTTGCAATTAAATTTTGCATTGCTGCAGCAATGCAAAATTTAATTACAACAAAAAATTTGATTAATTTGATGCATCTAACGCTTACTCTAACCCAAACATACAACGAATCATTCATTCACTGATGAACTCTTGAGACGATGTATGATCAACTCTTCTTAATGTGTACATTTCATTCAATCGGTCGTCTTTTTCTTCCATTAATTCTTCTCATCATACAAGGAAACAGTCTCCGATTTGTCGGTGAATTCATCGGACAAATTCTCAAAAAAAAAAATCGCAATCACTCAAACAATCATTAGAAAATCTTTCTTCTCTCACAACCAAAACTGATCAAAACTTCAATAAGAACATTGACCTTGAGCAATCGAAAACCGATCAAATGAATTTGACTGTGCTACAATCGGTTCCGAGAACGCAATCAAAACATGTTTTCAGGTTTTTTGTTCAGCACTAATAATCGACTGCAATAAGAGGAGTTACTCGAATTCGAATTGCACTCGATTGTGATCTTTAAACCGAATTAAACGAACAACAACTGCTATCAAATAACAACAATCAATCAGAATTAAAGAAAAAACTTGTTTGATTCGAACAGCATTCATTATGCTGAGGCAAGTTTATTGCTCACGAAACTTGAGAACACACAGACAATTTGCGTATGACTGTGTGAAAAATACATGATTTATCGAAAAAAAATTAAGAAGAATGTTCCGCTCATTCTATTCATATGACCGTTACTATCGTTAATAATCATCACCTTTGCAAATGAAAATGGATAATTTAAAATTTACAAAAATTGATGGATTTGCTACAAAATCTCGTACAGCTGTCAACCTTCCAACTATTCTGCAGCTGAAATTCATCACTAAAGAATTTGGTGTCCATCGTTCGGAAGCAAATGTTCATTCGGAAGTAGTTTTGATCAAATGATACTTTGGTTCATTCACGCAATGCGTTCAGATCACAGAACGAAAGTCGATGAATAATCAGCCGAATTCTGTTAAAAAGAATTAGGCGTTGTTCCACTGAGAAACTTGTCCGTTAGGTCACATTACAACAAGCTTTCTACTTTTGCCTGTAGCGATGAATTCACTTCAAAAAGCCAAAATATCATTCGCTAAAGAACTATTCTATTCACTGCACTTTACTATAGCAAGCTGCTTCTAGGGGTTTTTCAACGCTAGGAAAGATGGCCGTTAATTGGTATGCTTACTCACAATGTACACACCTTGTCAGAGATGATCAATCACTCAATGTCATTCATCCATCCATCCATTTATCAGGCAGCCGTAAACAAGCACTCGCATAAAGTGCACGAGGCAAACAACCACTGATGATGATGCTAACTGAAGTGTTCTTGGAGTGGCACTGCACTTATTGCTAGTTGATTCCCAAGTGAATGTAATTTCCAAGTAATCGGTAGTTTAATTCATTTACTGCTCGTTTATTTACAACAATTTCGAAGTTACCACCATTCAAACAACCATCCAACATGTGATCAACTCAAAATCACTAACGAAAATTAATCCACTATCAGTGATCAGTTGCAAAACTTGAAAGTATCAAAACGAAAAGTCAGGCTTCATTAACGATAGCTCCATCACACCAGCATTTTAATCACTTCAAATTAGTCATATTTCAGAGTCATACACAGATAACTGTTGCGAATCTACGAACTGTGATTAGTTGAACAAAGATCAGAAGGATTCAACACCAATGGTAACATCCTTTAAGGTTAATGACTCATTTTACCTCCCAAAAAAGAGCGCAAAGCACACAAAACAAGAGATAACAATTAAATAACCAAGACAAAAAAAAGAAGAATAAACAAACTTGTAATCTTCATAAGCAGAGTCGTGTTCGAGTTTGACACGTTTGTCAGCAACCGACGATAACGAATGATCTCGGATCGTATCCAACGACCGTTTCAACGAATGATTTGCGGCTGGCATTGAATTGGCCGCACATACCGTTAGAGTAGCGTCGTTCATCCAAGGGACTAGTGTTGAGACTGTACCCGTTGTTAGATTATTCGGAATTGCAGCGGAATTATTAGCTGTATTTGTAGTGGTATTCGTAACCAATCCTGACGTGTTCGAGGTACTTGGTTTCGGTTGACGCTGCAATATGACAACACTTCATTATAACGCAACATAAATGATATCATTGTTATTATTCAGATAATTTGAATTCGTTATCGCTCCATGTAAATACTATCATAAACTGAATGGAAAAAATCCACGTCACTACTGATCACTGTTCACGCATTTACGACTCGTAAACGAATCGATAAGTATTCAAAGATCTCTTCGTAAATTCTTCTTCCTCGTCCAGCAACAACACGTTCAAATAACACCATTGATGAATATAAAGACGACATAAACTTATCAATAACTGCTAATTCAATGAGAATAATAATCATTGGATGCACAATCTATAAGAAATCACAAATTCAACAAAACAATTCGCACATCATTTAAAGAATTTCTTCTAGGTTTCATGGAAGTGAAGATGGACAACTGAGATCGCAGACAAGATATGAAAATCATTTCGTCAAATGTTAAGCGCTTATCGGAACGCGAGCAAAATCGTTGCATTCAGTAGATAAACTAAAATTCTTCATCGGAAATGCATCAGAAATCTCAGCATTGAACGGTCACAATATTACACATAGTAAAGAAGCGCATAATTCGAACAGAATCAATTAGGTGTAAAACTAAATCGTATTTTAGAGTGAACTGTTCTGAGCTGAACAGGACGAAAGATCTTTTCGAAAGACTGCAATGTGAAGACATCAATGTTCAAACTACAACAATAAAACTGTCTAATGGCAGCAAAAAACGCAACAAATCGCACTGATGCAATAGCGTAGAATTTGCAATTTCGATCGTTCAATAGACAGATAGATGACCTTTGATGAGTTTGTTTGCTGAGTGATAAATAACACTTCAATGAACAAATCATCAGCAAATATCGAAGAAGAGACACTGACTGACGGGCAGAAGAAACGAACAGAAGCGACTGATAAAAGGACAGAAAAAAGCTGATAATAAATCAGTTAGAATAGAGAACGCACGGAAAGAAAACAAGAATGCGTTCACGGAAGAAAAACTGTCCACAAAAAAAAGAGAGTGAAAAGCAATAAAAAGGATCTGGATGAAGTATGCGAAAAGATGACTGGAAAATGAATGAATGAATGTGATGTCGAATGATTCTGAGATTTCATCACTTGAAAATAATACATTTGACGAGATCGAATCACGAGTAGAGAAAAATAATTCAATTTTTTTGGCGGACATTTTGAATCGGTGATCGATGGGAGTTTAGATTTTCTTTGATTCGCTTTTTTTGCGCTTTATTACAGCGGTAATGATAAATCACATATGTTCTCCATTCAATCTCGTTCAATCGCATTCAACAACACAACAATACATCACGGACAAAGCACAAAGCAGACGAATATAGACGAATACAAAAACTTCTTTTTTGGCCTATATCATTTCAACAAAACGAAAGGAATTGATGCCTGAGAATGTTAAACTCATGCATTCACTAATCGGCTCATGGATATCAGGAAATAAAATAACTGGAAATTATTTATGTTTATGAAACATCACAATTTTATGAGTGTTGACAACGTACGGGTAAAGAGCTGAGATGAAATGTGATAAAGATGATGGTAATGTAATAGTATTTATATAAGTTTTAGAAGGGTGGGCGATGTCTGAAAGGCTGATAAAGGTGTAACTGACAGATGAATGAATCGGTGGGCAAGCAGGTATTAGGGAAAACAACACATCTACTGGATGATGAGATCACATAAACGAACAGCAGCATCTCAACACACAGATGTTCAGTGGTTTGCGGACGGCACGGCACATGTGCTCGAGAAAATGATCAATGAAACAGACGAATCAATCAATCACAAACAATTATCACTAATCAAATCAGTTTCAGTGAAATATTGCGAACGACACGGAATGTTCGAACACCGTATCGTATACGACTCGAAATAGTTGTCATTCAACGCAGCCATGCCAAAGCAATTCCTGACAGCTAGCAACTGCACCGTTACACGACTATGATATGATATTAGCGTTGTTTAGAGCCAATTTAAGTGAAGGTGAAAAATAATGAAGAAAATTATCGGTTACTAAATGATCGTCAACAAAACTCATTCACCTAATCAGCAATCAAACGAAAACGATCCAATTCTGCAAACTCATTAACGATCAAACAACCAAAACATCGATTACTGAATAATTTTACACACAAACGAAATTTTATCATATTACACCGCTCATTAAATCAAATTAACGCCACAAATCATGTTCAAAGTCACTCTCATTTAACATACCATACTGCTCGTAATTTCATATGTGCCTTATGCAATGAATGCTTGTCTTGCAGCACTAACTGAGAGCTCTTAAGAGTAGAGGGCGTGAGGGGTGAGAGGGGAATCAACGAGGTCCTCCAACGCTATTTTCCATTCGGTTCACTCATTCTCCTTTTTCTTTGGACATAACTGTACCGGTTTCACCGTTTGTTTCAAGTAGATTTTGAGAAAACTCTACGCAGAAGTTTACTAGATATGAACAGAAATAGTTCATTTCAACTGAAACCAGATGAAAATTCATTCGCTCGATCAAATCGTATCACCATCACCAGCCAACCACGCTCTCAAAAGTCGTGGGTCATGAACCGCTGAAGGAATAAATCTCTCGATAAGGACTTCTTAAGAGTCGCACTCAACAAATCAAAAGATGAAAAAAGAATGACTGCCAAATATAAGACACACACTTTTAACAGAATTTCCACCGTCACAAAATAAATGTATGGGAATAAAATATGTTGAGGTGTTGCTTGAAACGAGAAGACGGGGAAACAACGAAAAATGCAGAGCGAAAAGTAGATATAATGGGAGAATTTCAAACGATTAATAAACACCGAAAAATGTAAAAATCCACAAATGACACATACGAAAGAAAATGTCTGTTTGTTTGTTGAACTAACAACAATGAAGTTTACAATGATGATGATAATAAACGCCTGGGAAAACATCGAAAACCGGATTTTTTTGATTTTTGAGAGAAAAAAATTGGAAAGTGCATAAATCCGAAAAGAGACAACAACATTCTAGTGACCTTCACTTGATGAAACATTCATTCTGTTTACTCAACACACACACACATACACAAACAACTCCATATCCTCATTGAATGATGCATTTCAATGCACCACTTAATTCAATGAGCAAAAAAAACATGACTAAAAAATGCAACAAAAACTGATATAGGACGACTAACTTGATGAAAATTTGAAAATGGAACGACAAAAGCAATTGATCATCAGTTTAAATTCGGTGTAATTTTAAAACAAATAAGTGCATACCGCGGCATATCTTCAATAATGAATAATAATAATAAAAGAAAGAGGACGTAATCATCATCTCTGCGGATCACATTCAAACATTAACTTAACACCAAAATTGCACTGATTGTAATGTTTTTCAATGAAATCGATGAATTTGCAAGATAAGATTGATTATGAATGCTTCGAGAATTCTGTTGCAAAAAAGAATTCTGCAAGTGGAAAATATTTTCAATAGCATCATTGACATTACGAAACGATAATGGTGTGAGAAAATAGGTGCATATTGAAGCGAGAATGAACGATTGATACGTAAATTGGTGAAAAGATGAGAGGAAGGAACCAAAAATGTTGGTGAAAGAGAAATGAACGAACGAAGAAAACAGGAAACAATCATGCAAAAGAGCTGATGATCATACGGCCGCTGCGTCGCTCTAGTGAACGGAACTATTGTTGTTGTGATAGGAACGAGATAATCGCTGCTGATAAAAAGAGCAATTGCGATTGATTGAGAATAGCCATCGATCGAGCACAAGAAAAAACCAAAAAACGAACACACTCAAGCGAATATATCATCATAATTCAGCAATAAATCACACGAATCCGTTTCTTGAATAGCCTAAATTTGAAAAGAGACAACCACTGAAGAGGTTTTCAAGATGAACTGATTGATGTACTATAGAGTTCAAAAAATGATTCGATGACAACACAAATCATCATCAACAAAAAGCGTATCAGAAAACCAAACAAAAAATCCAATCAATTTTAAATGATCGAAATTTAGAGCAACCAGCAGTACAATGCAAAAAACTGTTGAATGATATCGATGAAAAATTAATTGTTCGAAAAAGAAGAACGGGATTTCGACCGTTTTTATTATGTGAATCAATTAATTTATGACGTTTTCGTTGGAGAAAAATGAAGAAAACGAGAGAATAGGAAGGAAGCGGCAAAAATGCACACAAACAGTCAAACTTATCGACCTCGTTGTGAAGAAAAATTTTATTTGTTCACAACGATTATTTAGATGCGCAAAACGAACAACAGCAATGAATAACAGGATGAAGACGAAGAATGATAATCGAGTGGATTGATACGATGGAAAAAAATCAACGGAATATCAGTTGGAGTAAAAATGAAAGAATTGGCGAAGGAAAAAGTGGCGATGAGCAAATAAATGAAACGAAAAAAATTGACGATTCATTTCGAGGAACAATGCAGATTTTTTCCACTCATTTTTTGGTTGTTTTTATTGAGAATAATCAATCATACGTTCCATGGCAATGCGAAATTCATCTTTTCCAATGCTGAATGACAGGGTTTTTTCAGATGAAAATGAACAAAAAGGAAGCGGAAACATTGGATAGACTTTAAGAATCGGAACTACTCCTCAACCACTGAGAACGTTTTGGACAAAAAAAATTGGCCTTTCGCCGGGGAAAACGAGAATTTTTACGATGCAAAAACACGATATCATTATACGAAAACAACTCTCGTTTATCAGTCATAAAATTCAGACGTTAGAATGGCGCACGGTGATTTACGATGAAAAGTGACGACTATGATTAAAGTGAGTCAGCCAGACGAATAAAAAACATACCGTCACAATGCTGCATAACAACAACGCAATGAACTTTCACAACGACTTCCAATAAATTCACTATCAGAAAGCAGCCGAGAAGGTCTATAATCAACTTTTTACTAAAAAAAGCCACAAAGTACCACAAACACAAATTGCATGTCAACGAATGAATAACATAAGCACTCATAAACGCATTCATCTACGCCTATAACAAATTCGTTCAGTGGTGACAGCACGAATATAAAATACCTAATCGAATTAAGCACAGATAAATTAAATAATCGAAACGCAATTAGGTGTGTTGCTTAACCAAATGATCGAAGAAACGAATGAAGGCGCATAAAATTTAACTTCATTTTCCTTTTATGCGTGCTATACATACCCTTAATTAAACAGCAACACGCAATACACATATGCGCATGCATACAAACAAGACAACAATTTCTTTTGATTCATAATCTCATCATAAACGGAATATATATGCGAATATATATATATATATATATATATATATATATATATATATATATATATATATATATATATATATCAGCATGAACATAAACGATTTATTGTTCTCGTGTGAGTTTAAAGTGCACTCAACGATTCAGATGCTTTCATAAGACAGAAATTTGCGAACAAACAGACATCACCAAGTCACAGTCACGTATCATCCAGTTCCCGTTTGCCAATTAAACTTCCAAAAAGAAACATAAAAATGATTTGGAAAGCAGTCTGACCAAGACACTTCTTTGAACGAAAAAATCATCTGATCAATGGATGCTCTATTCGAAAAATATATACTTGTTATGAAAGAAAAAATACACTTGTCATGCCATTTCTCAACTCGAAATATTCCGTTTCCGACTACGTCCCGTTCACACGTTACAAAGACACAAAATTCACTCATTGTTTCAATAAAGACATGACTAGAACAATAGGAAACATTGAAAAATTCCAGTAAAACATAGTCTATCTGAATTTCAATCGTCGTGGCAAAAAAAGATAACGACGAATACCTAAATGCATTGATGTAAACAATAAAAATGTAGCGAACGAGGTGGACGGAAAAAATTGATACTTGAAAAAATTGATACTCTGATACTTGAAAAGTAATCATTTGAGAGATATCCAGTGATAAAAAAAAATCTTTTTTTCACGTCTCTGTTTTCATCAACCACAACTGACAATTTATCAAATACTTAACGGATGATGCAATTAGACATATCGTCATTAATCAACAAACGACAAAAGTGATTATTACCTGACGAATTGGAATGTGTTTACAAAAAGGAAATAACATCTTAATTTTTGGTGAAAAAGCGACTGTAATTTTACAAATTTAATCTTGCAACAATACGCAACACACACACTAACTACTGCATACTGCACATAAAACGCAAACAAAAAAATCCCCTAATGCTTATCTTCTCACGTTAGGCAAATAAACAAAATTGATGATGAAATCGTTCTGAACCAAACCAGAAAATTCTAACCCCTTTACGAGAGCAGAGCGAGCGAGGCGATAAGAACGAACATCCTTGGCGGCACAGAACAAGAATGCAGAACAAACAGCAATAATACACACGTCTAAAATCGACTGTGAAACGAATTATCACTAAAAACAAGAGAGAAGTAGATATTGATAAGATCAGTAAACAGATAGATAGATAGATATGTCTGATATTCCATTCATTCCGTAATTTCACCAACACTGCAACTATAAACCATCACCACACAAACCAAACAAATGAAACTTTTGAACGAGAAACTATTCGGTTTCATGTATGTATAACACAGTTTATAAATGCACACATTTGAAACACAAATATTGACATTACGCAATTATCCATTATTATTATTATTATTGCTATTTCATGATAACTCAACTGATTCTGATAGGTATATGATTGTTCAGTTGTGATTAAAATACCATTCATTCATTACAATAAAATCACACAAGCTCAATGCAACCAACCAACCAAGCAACACACATCACCGATTTCAATGCCACCTCATTTACACGCGCATATAAATATCGCTGATATATTATAGCAACAAACAACACCGCATCAATCAGCTATTCAAACAAAAACATTCATTCACATTCGCATTTCAGTCGTACAGCAAGAGGGAGTTAATTCCAGCACTACTACTACTACTACTAAAACTAATATTAAACCATGACTATGCAGTTAGCTTTTTATGTGTTATCATCACCTGACACCCTTACGAAGATTTTTTTGGTCAACAACATACTTTTTGTTATCTGCTGACGATGTACTTTCGTGCTGCTAAACGCCGTTGTTTTGTATGTAACGGAAGTTATCAGATCAGACAGCCATCGAGCAACCCACAAATCACACTCGAATAAAAGCAATCAACCAACTGACTACAATAAAAATGTGATTAAAAAAAGATAGGCAGCGAACAAAAATTTGATCAAGAAACGATACGATACGAAGAAAGAAAACAAGAAAACAACAGTGAAGGAGCAAAAAATTTCTGAAATGGTAGAAAGATGGATGACGAGAATAACGTTTTCTAAGCACTTCTCAATGATATGATAAAAATTCATTCCTATTTCAATCACCCAAACAAACACTCTCCTTCACTCACTCACACAAACTAAAAATAACCAATGGTAAAAAAAAGTTTTTCGCGTTTTGTAAAAGAATATTTCTTCGTAAACAAACTTTGCACAAGTAAGAAGAGTGCATTCAGCTGTCATTCATCGCATCAAAATAATAGCGTGAAACATAAACAGATTAAACAATATGAGAGAACCAACTGGCTGGCTATTCACTGAACGACTGAACACTACTGAACTTCAGCGAATTCCGTTTGAGGTTTGTGATGACGATGAGAAAACACGAAACGCTCATTCATTCATTCACATCAGCAGCAGCAGCACATCAACAATAAAATCAAATCAGCAAAAACCCCGATAACGAATCGTCGGAGTGTGTGAGAAAGCAACGAGGAGAAAAGAAAGAAATCGAATGGAAACGGCAATCAGAAATGAGAACCAATTCAGAACGGCCGAAAAACGGCCGTAGAGGCAGTTGAGAGAAAAAGATTTCCGAAACGAGATCAAACATTCATTCTTTGGTTTCTCAACGTTCTTTGCACCAATAATGATTACGCAATACATCAAATCACTCTATATATAAACATCAAAAAGAGACTTCATTCTTCATCGAACCATAATCGTTATCGCCACATATCACACGGCTTGTTGCAACCATCGGCTCAGTGATAACATATGTAAATATCAACAAAATCATGTTATACGAGCAATTGCGTTTTGTTGATTTTTACTTTGTGTTTGCTTAGTTTTAACAGTTTCAGAAAAATTTTATGAATCACAACTCAATTTCGATGCCAAAAACGATTAACGAACAAACAAAATAATCGCTCATTTGATCATAATCGCCCAACATTCTCAGCGTTCAAAATCAACACGCAAAAAAAGAACTCATATCATTTTTCGCTGCTGCATGATTTTGAAATGTAATTAATAGTGTAGCTGAATCAAATGAATGAATCAACTAAACATTCATCTGCCCTTCCAAATTTCTCAAAAGTACTGCTCTAATGAGATCGATGATAGACAAACGTGCATCGAACGAACGTTAATCGACAACATTGTTCCAAGTGACAAAATTAACGACAGAATTACTCGGTCATGAACATAAAAGTGTATTGTAGTCGAGAGTACAACGCTGAATTGCAGCAAAAACACATGCAAGAGAGATGGTGATTGCTTTCAAGAGTGGAACAACGAAATGAAATGAATAATCATTCAAGAGTGCAGAGCACTGCCGAATGAATGCGATATGAGAAATGCAAAGTGACAACCGTTTATGCATCATTCAAAGCAATATTTAATAATAGCGATACGTCTGTCTCTAACGAACGATTAAATTAATGATAACACACACACATCGATTCATCATTATTACAAATAGTTCACAGACAAATGAATGAATACTCATGGTTATAAATAAATACGCATGTGATGAGATGTGTGTGCTATTATTCATATTTTAGCATAGATAAGGAATGCGATTAAATGAAAAGTTGAGAAAAAATTAAAACGAGCAGGAGAAAAACATTACAAAAGCGTACAAATTTAGAGAATGAAATGGAAAATATTTGAAAAATGTTGAAGATGTTTGAAAAAAACAGATAGTGCATACCATTGAGCAGATAAAAGAAGGAGATAAGCACGCAGTAATCATGAAACGAAGTCACAAAAAACTGATGAGTCAAAAAAATAAAGGCGATAAGTAACTATCACGTGATCAACGATAATAATAATAATAACAACAAAAATAATAATATAATAAAAATTATAACAATAGTATTGTAATGATAGGAATAAAAATGCGGTAATAATTCATATATTATAATGATTGTTATGAAAGATCATCGTTCATAAATGAGACTTGAAATGCGATTTTAGTGGACAAACACTAGAGCAAAGAATAGCGTTGGAATAAATAATGATTTATGGTTGCTGGTTGCATTACATACTAGAATAATGATAATTGGAGAAGCGATTGTTGGATTTGTTGCAAATGGAAGGGAAGACGAAGATTTATTTGTTTGTTTGTGTGCGTGCAAAATGAAATTTGATGAAAAAACTGAAGTGTTGGGAGCGGTGACTCGAAATTATTCATCTTCACATCAGCGAAATTGTTGGTCACTGGTACTGAACGCAGTTACAGATTCAGCATTCTCATCAACAACTGCTCAACACGCGAACATTTTCAGCTAGTTTTACTCCACTCTCTTTCAGATACCTACCTGCTTACAGATGCGGAACATATCGATTATATGAACGGTGCAGCCATGTGCAAGCATTATTATTACCAATATTGCCTTTATTCTTCTTCGTAATCGCCCAATTAACTTCGGAAACGAAATTAATTTCCCCAAGGCAATGGAATATATATATATATATATATATATATATATATATATATATATATATATATATATATATATATATATA
>JAPYMA010000797.1:0-32248 GCA_035041965.1 Anisakis pegreffii | reverse complement strand
TCTGGCGACCACACAAACATAAATCAGGGCTGATGTTTTATCTAACGCAATATGCGTCGTGCACCTCAAAATGATAATCTCTACACGTAGTACTACACCTACCAATGCTTTACCAATAAAGGCAAAATAATCTAAACATTCATTCTTCTCATTTCATCCGGTCGAATCGCATCCATTCATCCGTACCATATTCTCAACTGCAATTTATCTATTTATACTCTGTAATCTTTTGAAATGATCAACAATAGATCACACCCTAATCCTGGCTTGCCTTCTCCTATCTCATGCTATTCAACTTAATATTCATTCTTGCTTGTTCGAATCAATTCGTGTACCGCTAATTTCACAGCGTATAAGACAAGTGCCGCAACTATCTTACTATTAAATTTTCACGAATCTTTCTTTGCTTCGGTTCAATAGATCGACTCGATTCATCTTCATCTTATCAGATTAGTGCTTAAATATTTAGAGAATTGCAGCGCAATTTAGTGCACAGCTATAACTGCATTTGCAATTTCACTCGCACAGCCAAATGAATCAATCCCTTATTGTCATATCTTGCAAAATAGACACATATTTTCATTGCGCTGATTGTTCGAAACAAAAAAATCTCAGTGCGCAAAGATGCTAAAGTAAACATAAAAATACCGCAAACAACTAACATAAGCAAATAAACAAAAACAAAAGGCGATATTACTTGATGCAACACAAACAAACCAATAGTATCATGAGATTTGTACTGCAATAATACATATACACATCTAATAAGACTGAACGCGGAAACAACTTCGCATGCAGCACATTCACATCAAACGCCTCGTACCGTCTTGTATCATCAAAGCTTGGCTCGGCCACACTCCGCAATCTCTACCTTCACACGGCCGACCCGAAATAAACCATCTTATTAGTACGGAGCACATTTGATGCTTTCTTTCATGTTTCACACTCCAATAACAACAACACAGTACTAATTACACTGCAGATATTACAGGCAAACTCACTAACTACTACTGACATTCGCGCACAACAATGCTCGTGAGCAGATTACCTCTCCGACGAAGACGGCATACAACTTCTAGGTTAAAAGAGCACCAAATATTTCGCAAGGAGACCTCCCTCCCCACCTCCTCTGTCTAACAAAAACTACAACTGCAGGCAGGAATTTGTTTCAGTGACGGAGTTACACATTTTGACTACATTTTAACAAAGAATTTCTTGAAATTTTCTTCTGGTTCGGAGGACATAAAAAGAAGGATTATGGTGGTATCAAACGTTGGTTCGTCTCACTGAAGTAATATATTTTGTTGTACTGGTTAAATTACTTTTATAAGTTTGACTGATCGTCAATATCAAAGAAGAAAAAGAAGCATGAATAGAAAACAAAACCAAAAGTGAATTCAGGTAATTTAAATAGTAGTTACAGGTGATAACTGACGGTTGATGCTGATTTTAAACGACAGGAAGAAATTGTTTATGGAAAGTTATGAAAACACTAAATGCTGAAAAATAAAATTGTTTATGAAAACACTAAATGCTGAAGGATAAAATCAACTTGAAACGTGCAAGTTGAATATTGAGTTGAAAAGTATTGAACTGAAAATGAACGATGAGCATTTGTTGATTACAATATAATTGCTGATCAATTTCATGAAACAATTATGACGGTGAAGAAGCAGACAGAGGATATTAAGATAATTACACAGTGTGAGGTTGATTCATCTGGAAGGCACTGACGTTGTAGATGAGCGTTGTAGACGACGAGATAGATAAATATTAATAGAAATCGGATGGAAATAAAACGAAAAGATTCATTTCGTTGAGATCGACGTGGTTTTTCAAGCGATGCGATGCACTGTGATGGGGCAGGTTAGGTTAGGTTGTTGTGTTATATTATTCGGTACACTAGTAGCATCACTGCGTTCAAATCAGTGACAATGAAAATACAATCTCATACCACTCACAAGCAGAGTTCAATTCTGTTCAATTTACCTGTTCAATTCAAAGGATTATCGTTAAGCCGTCATCGTTTCTACTCAACTAAATGACTCATTGAAAATTTATCCATCGAAGTGCCCTTTGGAGGCAGGCTTCTGCCCCAGTTCGTTCGGATTTTATGCACTTATGCATTCAATCGTTTCCGTTTAGCACTGTTTACTTCAGTTAAGAAATCCAGCAACAAGAACAACAGTTCAAAAGAATACAAACAATCGTTGCCTTGTTAATCTTTCTAAAGAGAAAGACGGAGTTGAAAAGACTGACATCAATCACCATCAAAATCCTACAGCTGAACACAAAACGAAAAAAAACTTTTGATGTGGGTCAAGTTTTGAAACGAATTTTTTGTTCCGTATCCTTTCTCTGTGGCACATTCATTAATCAGCAATCATCATAATTGAAAGTGCGATGATGATCAACAATTCAAATGCAGTTAATATCAATTGAATTAACACTATAACAACAGTCAATGTTTAATTGCAACATACCAAAAAAAGCAACCTTTCGTTGCTTATTTATGTAGTAGGTTGACAAACAAACTGTGCTTATTTGGAAGAAAAACTAACAAAAATTAATTATGAATTGATACGATATAATGAATGCAGCAATACGATGTGGCATAATGATCAAATCAAACAACAAATAAAATGTTTCATTGTATGCAGCACAAATAGCTTACTGGAAGAGCGATGATAAAAGAATGAAAGTGTTTATTAGGATCGGGCGGATGAATGGACCGAGTTGAGATCGCTTGTACATCTAATCTATGTGCTAGTGATGACGATGATGTTCGTTTAAACATTCACATAAATTGCTTAATTCACAATCACTTCTTTTGTTTGCTAGTGTCGCGCTTGACCAATAGACGCCTCTCGCAAGCTTTCACTACTCATTTGCTACCCTACTGCTCATTACGTCTTCATAATTACCACAGTTCATTGTGTTAAAACTCACGCGATGCTAAAACTCAAAACTCAACTGTTTAAAGGGACAATTCTATTGGAGGCTATTTATCCAGATTGATCAGTTATTTTAAGAATAAGGTACATATAGCTTAGGCATATAGTTTAAGATTACATATTATATATATATATATATATATATATATATATATATATATATATATATATATATATATATATATATTATATATATATATTTAGATGATTGATGAGTGCAGCATTGAAATTATCGAAATCATGTGCATAATATTTTAGAAATAATTTAAGTAGCTCTGAAAATGCATATTATTGGTGTGAATGGAAGAGGAGAATGACTGCAAGCATATCCATAAATTTGCGCCAATCGAAAGCAGTCAACCTCGTGATGCATCGAAAAAGATAAAACGCTATTATGAACAAACTTAAAGACAGATATCAGTAATAATAATAATACGCATTTTATCATATTTAACAAATCTTTGATAGCCATGCTGAGTGCTACAACTGTGTCGAACTATACCCAATGGGATTTACATAGGAGCCTGAAACAACAGTCGAATGAATGTTACATCGTTTTCAATATCACAAATTACTAGCACTTCATCATCATAGTCTTCGAGTGACTCAATAAATGAACATTATATGTACTTCATTGTTTTATCTTGATGGTTACCTATCAAGCTATGATATCAACGGAATTCTCCACAGATCTATTTATATTCATTCGAATTATTCAGACTGACAAATCACTGTGTCCTATGTGCAGATAGTATGAAACAAGGAAGAGTATTATCAAAATAACGGTTTCCTTCTGCACATATATATGATGAATGAAGTGCTGTAGCTTCCAGCATAATAATTAATCACCCGAGAGAGCGCAAGCTTCAAGTCATTGTATTATGAATATGCGCATCCGAAAGTACTGGAACTGAATTGCATATAATGAAAAGTTCGTTCAACAGAGCTTACAAAATATTGAACGAGTGTAAATTTTGGATACGAAGTGATGCGATTGCTGGTGAAACTAAGGTAGTAGTAGGAAAAGATGTGGTGGTAATGCAAACATTCTAAAGGCGGATTATAAAATCGAAACTACGCGTTTTGATGACCGATCTCTGCAGATGAGCACTACGCAAACTGACAAATCTACCTATGGTAGCGTTTCTAAATATTCGAAATAAGAAAGTGAGAATAAATGTCAGAAGCAACACATCATTGGATTAAATATTTTGCGTTTGAAGCATTCTTGAACGAAACAACTCTAAAAATTTGAGTATTCCATTCAGATAAACAAAATTAGCATTTCATTTTCAGATGATCCTTATGAGTGAAGTTGATTCAAGTCTTGATTCAAATACTGTTTGTGACCCAGGCGAAACGTTTGTTCGCTAAGACCTCCAACAGCGCGATTTATATGTTTATTTTCCGGCTGACCTTTACACGAGAGTTTGGTGGGTGACAGAGATTTGCAAACAAACAAAGAACTGTTCATTCATAACGCTTACGTTTACGCTGATTAGCTAACGATTCAAATATTGCTACCTTGAAGGCACAGAACAACATATTTAATTCACCCACCATCAGAAATTATAAAATCATGAAGCTATACACTTAATAATTTACACACACTTATGCATTTAATTGATCCCAATTAGGGTTTGCACGGGATCTCGGGATTACAGTTCTGATCCTGATCCCGGGATTTAAATTTTGAAAAATCACCGGATTTCGGGATTCGATAAAACAGGTCAATTTGTGTGAATTTTGATAGCATGCTCATCTTGATGCAAGCCTTAATCATTCCTATCTAATTTATATGCAGTTATCTTTGCTGTTTGCCCTCTATCATTGATGTTCAGCTAAGGAAATAGACGCAATTCGGACGAATGACATGATCAGCGACAGCTCGATGAACTTTTACGTAACATTTCATTGAATATTCAGCTGATTATTCTGCTCTTCATTGGTTTATATCACGCTCATCTGGATGTCTTTCAAAGTAGACTAACAGAGATAATCACATTTTCTAATAAAAACCAAGAGCAACAAAGTTCAATGAAATTTTGAGTCGTTTCCTCCCACAAGATTTGTTCGGCTTCAATATTCCATCTGTCAATTCAAATGCATGTTCCAAAGACTGCGAGTCTTTTTACTTCGCTATTTGGAAACGTTTTCATCCGATCGAAATGTACATAAATTCTCACTCATAGTGAGAATTCATTGCCGAAATGAGCAAAGTTGTTCCATTCAAAAGGATCTTAAGCTTGAATATCAAGTACGTTTGCATGATTTTTGATCAAAATTATCAAATATGCAAGTGCTGGATGGTTCGATGAAAATCCATTACGGATATTTTTTCTTACCTTTTTAGATAAACTTCGAACTTTTAATCATTTCAAAATTCGAATGATATAATTCATGTGGTGCATTTCTTCCTTAAAAAATCGAAATTTCCGAAACGGTAGAATTCAGCTGACGTTAATACTGAGAGAAAGTGGACTTGAAGCATTGCAAATAAGTGTTTGAGAATCAAGAATTCATATTCACATGCAAATGTACTATTATTAGCTTACATCAGACCCGAGATGACAAGATGCCTTAGCATAGAATATGCAGTATGCCCTTGCGGCATGATCATTAGCATCATTATATGAAATATCAATTTGAATTTGAATACTTAGTTCGTTGGATTTGCTCAATAATTTGTTGAATGAGCTCCTTTCTGATTAATAATGGACATACTGGTTCGAAAAAAATGTGTTTAAACATGTCCCGCATCGATATTTCAATAATTGTTCGATCCCGGGATAATTCCGGGATCAAAAATCTATCCCGGGATTGAATCCCGACCCCGAGGTTGAAAATCGTCGGGATTTTGCAAACCTTAATCCCAATTCACGTGTTTCTAACGTCTTGGTGTAGATTCTGATTCGTAAGTTCAATTTCAAATCCATAAGTAAGAGTCAATTGGATAAGAGGTAAGGTCGGCATAGAGAATCTCTTCCTGAAGGGACAAGAATAAAGTCAGGGACGGGGCAAGCAGAAGTGGTTCTCTCCGTCCCAGTGACCAGCACCTTTTCATGGAGATCCCGTAGGAATAATCAATGTGAATTTAATTTTTAAAAACAGAATAGAATGTGGGTTGTCGCTTTTCATTTTTTGTGCCTGTTATAATGGCATAATATTTTTTATTAGTTTGCTTGAAAAATCCATCTCCGCAGAAAGACCACGGAGACTGGGACAGAAAGAGCAAAAGTAATTGCCAGTCACAGCGAGATGTATGCATAAATGCAATCGTTAAGAAACGCGGCAAACAAGGTCATCTTCAATTCAGTGAAATCGCTTCCGCATGCCGATCTTACCTCTTATCCACTCGGCTCTTATGCTACATAATCTTCCAATGTGCTAAAATATCTCCTAATGTGACATTCTAATTTAAAACGTTTCGTTCCGCAACGATTGGTGATCGCTCTAGGCGATCGACAGAATGTATACTGGCTCTACGATGATCAGTCATGCTACTCGGCTATTTAATTTTAATCGCAATGAATACTCATTCTTGCTTGGCTGTAAAACGGTGAATGTGCTGATCGCTATGGATCTATTCGGTTATAATAATTTATATTGCTCATTTATAAAGATCAATTACGACTATCGGTTGTTTTCGACAGGTGATTATTGCACGCCTGTTCATCGATCAATCGGCATGTGTTTTTTGGCCTGTTTCGAGCCGTGCTTCATTGAAGAGAGCCGTAAGCATTTATGACAATTAAAATCTATGATGACGGATAACTGTTTGCGCTATTATTGTTAGCTGTGTGCAAAGGACGGAGTCAAAGAGGGAACAATGTGATAGATGATAAAGGAGAGGCATAAACTAGTGATGGTTACTGAGTGAAATTTGAGTTCGCTTGAACCAACCTTTTAAGACACACGAATTCAGTATTCCGGTCGAATCCATTTTTAAGTTTTCGAACTTCAGTATTCCGACTGAACTTCGAAATGTTTCGCTCGGGATTTGAATTTCTGAATCCGAATGAGTTTCATCGGATCTTGTCGATCGATGATAACTTCGTTCGGTTACAATTACTAGCATAAACTCACAATGAGTTACTGTACCTGCTGATTGAACATATAAATATCGCTCCGCTCAATGAGAAGTTTAACGTGAGCCTCATTGTTGAAAATAGATCAAGTAATAAAAATCCTCACACTTTGCTGCTCTTGGTTTTTATTAGAAAGTTACGAAAAAAACAAGAATATCATTACCTGAATTCTTCATACGCCTGAAATAAATGCCTTCTTGAGTACGCTGATGAGTCTAGTCCAGTGGTTCTCACGCTCGGGTGCTCCATTCCCCATTTTGATGATCTAGCACGCCGCCGTTATCCCACCCCTATTGATATAAAAACTTACAATTTCTACGTATAACATCGGGAACAAAAGGAAAACCGGTCAGAAACAATATGAACCTTGGCAACCAAAAACAAAAAACAATGAAAAAAACATTCTTCAACGGAAAAAATGAAACTTAACAACAAGTTCAATTATTCATGAAGAAGAAAGATGCAATGGACATTTGAGAAATTATCTTCGATATGTACGGAAAAATAATCATTTCATCAAAGTGATGGTTAATGAATGAGTAAAAATTCATCGAAAGGATGAAAATAAATTCGAACCATTGAGAGTTTTGAGATGCGACAGGTGCATAAAGTCTGAAATTCCCATTCTACTTTTCAATCATTTCAGTCATTAACATCATAAGAAATGTTGTCGTTCATCACCGAAGAAGTATTATACCGGCTGGAAAAACATCCATAAGCGATCGAAGAATTAGAAACTGCGAAAACTGGAAAAGAAGAATCGATATCGTCAAATTCAGAAATACTCGATCGTCCCACACAAAACCAATGATCTTTTCTGTCATACCAAAGAGCTCACTCACTTCTTACTGCTCATGAGAGACAACGTCAGCTAATATATTAAAGAACTTACGAAATAACTGCAAATACTTCATACTAGTGTGGTGCGGGATCGGGGAATTTCAGGGTTCCCGTCCCCGACTTTTTTTCCGTCCCCGCACCACACCACTTCAGACTGACTTTTGTTCAGGTCTAGGCGAGTTAGAAACCCAAAAATAGGATAAAGTTGAATATTTCCATGAGGGAGCCGCGTTTAGATACCTTAGTGAAAAATACACCATCACAATGACGTTTCATCATAACAAAACAACACCAAATATTAGATTCTCCCAATCAATCCCCAATATTGATGAGAGACGATGTCAGCCAATGTACTGAAGAACTTACGAAACATTTTTGACGGAACGGACTTTTGTTCAGACCCGGATGAGCTAATGATACTCAGAAGATAGAAGAAAGAAGGGTGTTACCATCAACTGACCACATTTATATACCAGAGATAAAAAAACACTCTCATAATGGCGTTCTATCACAACATAACAACTGCACGAAATACTAATTTCCCGACCATCGTTACCCTCAGAAACAACGCTAATTAAAAAGCTTTTTTATTCAACGTTAAATTTAATTCAGGAAGTTGAAAAAATTACGTGTGCTGCAGAATGTAGTAAAGTGTTTTTTCAAATGAAGAGTGGAGGATAACTCAAATGTCAAGAGAAACCGTACCACATTTAAGATTCATTTGTATAATGCGAAGGCATTAGCACAAATAAATTGTAGTGCCTCAGAACATGTAAAGATCGTCATGGGATAAACATAAGAACAATATGATCAAAAAGCTTACTATAAATAACCTGTTTATAAAGATTTAAGAGAAACGTGGCATAGGCCTTCAAACGGAATGCGACCGCAAAAAAAACGCCAGCATATGAATTGTTTCTTTTTGCATCATTCGATCCAGCTGGATCTTCTCATTCGGAAAAACATATCTTTTAGTGAGCGATTTTGCTTTCCTGATGAGATATAGGCATTTTTTGGAGATCTATCTCAATTCAATAGCGCAGTCGCGCTCATTCATACAAATTGATCACAATAGAGCAATCAATACGTTCATATAAGCAATAGGCGGATTGCGATATTCGAGCTAACCGTCTTCTCAGGTTTGCCCGGAAATATGCGAATTTCTTTTACCGTTCGATCCAGCAGATCCTCTAGATTCAGAATATTATAAATTTTACTGCACAATTTGGCTTAGTTGAGGAGATATAGGCATTTCATTAAGGCAGTAACATATCAATTTCTTCACACCAATCGGTCGTGCAGAATCTCTGCATTCAAAAAAATATATGTTTTGTCGGGCGATTTTGCTTAGTTGAAGATATATAGCTATTTTATTAAAGCTATCATCTCAAGTAGCGCAACGGGGCTCATTTTATGGATTTGATCGTTATAGATCAATAGATATTATACATTACTCTAGAAGTATAGGTTGGTTACATGGATCGAATGGTGTATAAACATCAATATGCTACGGGGCAAGGCTGAGAGTACGGTAGGCTTGAATGTGGTAAACCCTACAGCATCAGTTAAATAGCTATATCTTCTCGTAGAAGCGGAATTTCTCAACGAAATTTTCGTTTATAGAATGCTGAGATTCTGCTCAATAGAACGATATATAACATTGATATGTTACGGGGCAACCGTGAAAAGACGGTAGGCTTGATTGTGGTAACCCTTATAGCATTAAAAAAATAGCTATATCTCCTCGTCGAGGCGGCATCTCAGCGAAAGTTCCGTTTCCAGAATGCCGAGATTCTTAATGGAATGATGTATGATCATTGGTATGTTCTACAGGAGATTATCTGAGACTTGTGATGGCATCCGAGTGAAATTTCACGTCGGTCGAAATCCGATCGACACGAAATTTCATCATTCCAAAATCGGAATTCCGACCGACTGTCGGAACGGTTCGGTCGGAATCCGACCGACCTTCCGAATTGCTTGGTCGGAATTTAGAAATCAGAATTTCAACTGAAACTGACCAATTTCTCCGACTAACCCTCGGTCGGATGCCATCACTATCTGAGACTATGTGCTTTCCGGTGGTACGGCTTGATTGAAAATGACATATTTGTTATCCATAGTTAATATCAGTGTGATTTTAACGACCGAAGCATGAATAAAATATGAATCTATATTCCAAAAGACTGGATTTTTCTCGGAAATATCCGTTATACATTTTGTGAAATTGTAAGAGTAATGAACTTTCAGATGAATGCATAAAATTATGAAAATACTTTAACAAGTGACAACACATTTTGAGCCTGGCCTATTCAGAACTTATAGTTAAGGTAATCGTTGAGACTGAAAGGAGTATGAAAGGACTTTGGCGTATGAAAGCATGGAGTGGACTTTGGCTTCATTACTCTGTTCACCATTGCCCAAACATATTGCCAAAAAAATGTTTTGTGTATTGCATTTTGCGACCGGGTGTAGTACACCTAAATCAAACTCTTTTATTTGTTATTCCGAACGTATAGGGCAATTATAATTCCATTTCTTTCATCTCTCGATCGCAATGAAACCGTTGGTAGGCAAGTTTTAAGCAGCTGGAATTGCTATTGCATTCGAATATTGTGTACACATAGTTGTTTGGCTTGTAACTAGTGTTGGGTCGGTATTCCCCGACCGTCCGGGAATACCGGGTTGCGGGGATTACCGACCGCAACCGACAAGGCTCGCTCGGTCGGTGACCGTGGCAAGTCGTCCCACTGTCACAACCGAATCGTAACCGATCGACGCTCAAAATTATGGGAACACGACAATTGACCAAGCGACATCTGCCAACACGATGTTTCGCCAAAAAAAGTCGGTCACACAAACTTCGTTCGCGAACGCTTAGGCTTACGCTGAGGCTACGCTTACGTTGAACCTAGACGAAGTTTGTGTGACCAATTTTTTTTGGCGAAACATCGTGTTGGCAGATGTCGCTTGGTCAATTGTCGTAGACCCCAAAATTATGCAGTCGGCAAATACCGAGTTGCGGGAATTACCGACAGGGTTCTCGGTTGGGGATTACCGAGAAAAATCTTTCGGTTCCCAACATTACCTATAACTAGTGTGCTGCGAGGAATGATGAATGAGAAATTTCGGGACTCCGCCCCATCTCCATTTTTGAAGACGGCTGCATTTTTGGGGTTCTCGACTGCAAAATTTCGTCGTACACCTTCTCTGTACCAGATTTCTTTCTTTCCCCGCAACACACTACTCTTACGCATATGGTGGATAAACAATGCGGTGTATAAATTTTCAGGCCTAAAATATTCCAGTATATCATTTTGAGTCGTGAAAATTGAGCCGTTACTGCCACATGAATTATGCACTCATCAAAATTGCACTCCATTCTGTTATGCGCTCAAAATTCAAAATTGCACTCTGTACATTTTTTCAGAGCATTAGTTTTTGAAAGCCCATTGTCACGACTATGTAGTTATTTTCAGAATGTTCTCCAAATGAGGCAGTCTATATCCTCATGTTTAAGAAAGTCATGCGTCTCGACGACATCCAAATAGAAAACTCAACCTTCCAAGACTCAACATCACACTGTCTAGTTTCAACTCCGTCAGGAATAATATGGATTGGCCAGGCTATCAAACGTTCGTAACGTTGCTGGCCATATTGCTTGCGTTTCCGTTCGCAGCCTTGATTTACACCACCCTGCTGGCTAGGCGAGCAGGCCAACCGAACACAACCGAGTAATAATTAGTTGCCGTGAATACTTTGCATGATTAAACGTAGCCAAATACTAATCCAACAAATAATCATAACTCTAATGAAACAAATATTGCTCACATCAATTGACAAAACAACCACTCGATGCGCAAGTAAACAATATAATACCGGGATATTCTGATCCGGTATAACTCTTTCAGTCTAAAAAACGTGCCTTTTGTTTCAAAGCGAAAAACTGCCTCTTTCAACAAATGATCCTCCATGTTTCCTATCTTCAGGACACCCTTATACTTGAAGCTAGTCGTGAGGAGAATGGTGATGATATTGATCATTACACTGATATATTCAAGGCAAATGATATGAATTGTATAGAATGTATAAGGACGTGCTTTAGCAACTCAATATAGCCTTTATAAAGCCTTTATTACTAATATCACATAAAAACAACAAATAACAATAACACTTCAAAACGGATCAACAGCGCAAAAACAAAAACATAAATATGCAAACAGATGAGTCACTCGTCAATATTCCCATAAATAAGTAAAAGATAACAGACTGCATCTTTTATCGATCACAATCCCTTAATTCCGGTCCTCTTAGTTTTTACCGGAATCTTCCTTTAATAGAACTGTTCGGTTGAAAACCAGCTACAATTGGAGAATAGATCAAAAATTGAAAACCATACATCAAATCACAGAATTTGAATTGCCCAACTGGATGTATTAAAACTGAATTTATTTTGGTGTTTAGTATTAAGAATGATGATAAATTTATCACAATCACCTTGTCATGGTTACTATCTGGATCGACCGAGAAGAAACCAACTCGTTCGAACTGATATTTATCATAGACCTTTGAGTGCGCTATCGATTGATCAATAAGGACCGACTCTAGAACTTTCAAAGAGTCCTAGAACACAGATGATTATTAATCTGCTTTTATTCGGCTTTATTTATTCAGTGGAGGTTATGTAAATCGAATTATGTGGGTATAACTAGCATAAAGAATTGGGCAGGACGACTGAACATTTTTAAAGTCATTAATTGAAGAATCAAGGAAACAACTAATATTACCAGATTACAGTCAGACAGAAAACCGTTCGGTACAATATTCGTGTCCTCTGGATTTTGGTGTTTGAAGCTGAAAGCTGAGAAATAAAATTGAAAGAAAAATTGTTATCAAACAGAATGTTAAACATTTTCAAAGAGTAGAGCTGATTTTATGAACTGGAAAAGGAATTTACATTTTCGATGAGAGCTCGAAGAGTTTTTGTTCGTAACAAACAAGAGAACAAACAATCTTTAGAATAATTTGAACAAATGCAAGATAAAAAAGAACTGACTAAAAAACTGACTATAAATGATCACTTACAGTCGTTCATAGAGTCGAACCTCACACTGAACTGGTTTTGCAACCCAGTGTATGAATGCCTTTGGCTTATTCTCAGCACTTAGTGGTTCGGCGTTGACTATCAATTGTTGTGTAATACCCGATTCATCCTTGATGATATATTTTCAGTTATGAACAAAACGTCGGACAAATAGGGTATAAACGCAGTTTACTTCATCAATATTGCTATCACTGCAGTTATCATTGAAGCATATTTTAACAAAAAATGAAAGACTCTTATGATGAATTTTCATTCCTATTTCACTGTAATTAGATCACACACCAACCTTCACATCAGAAACGTATGATAACACAATACCCAGATATTTCAAACCAATAGATTGTGTCTTTGACATGCGACGATAACTTTTATCTGTATTTTCCTAAAATTAGCAACCACGTTATCACGAACTACAACAGTCCACTTAACATTGATTTACTCACTAATGAAATGAAATTTTAATTTGCGCAACTCACATTACGATAATCACTTTGCTCAATGAAAATTATACTGTCGAACGCTATCACATGCTGCTCTGACTTCGTCGGATCAGTCGGAAAGTCAGGTACGGATACCGTTGAATCGATTTTCAAATCATTCCAGTTTTGAATCAGCACTTTCAAAGGTTCCAATACTGCCATTGTTCTGAAAACCACTTGTCAGTCCTGCCAATTACTTTTACACCTCCCCAAAAAAAGTTTCATAGCATTTTAAATAAGTGAATGGGAGCGAGAAATTTTAAAAAATGTTTGGAAAAGCATTCCTGCCGACAGCAAAAGCGAATGGTATATTTGAATTATTAGTTAATGAACAATTCATTCAACTGACAATTACACAGTAATAGCAATTTTAAAAGTAATCAGTAATAGCAATAACAATAATAAAAATGATAATACCTCGGTGCAGTGATATTCAAATAATCTCTAGCAGCTGCGTCCAACATGTGTGGATCAACAATCATCTGTGCCATCGTGATACCCAACTGAGCGATGAAGTTGTTGATTGCCTCTGCAGGTATGCCGCGTCTTCGTAATGCAGACAACGTAAACAGACGAGGATCATCCCAGTTACTGAATAATTCAATCATTTTAAAAATTATTTCATTATTCGTTGTCTATTACCAATCCAATTTTGTGACCAATAAGTGCTTTGACACAAAAACGATAAATGCTCGTGATAAATGATATTCACTGAGCTGGTAATGAATCCACACATAAATAGCGGGTGGATATAACTACAGTGATAGATAAAAATTGAAAAAAAAAGAAACAAACCGAACAATTTTATGATCAATAAGTGCTTTAATTTTCCGCTTCGACACAACTGTATAATGAACATTCAACCTGCCATATTCCCATTGCACAGGGCAATATATGTCGAGTGCATTACAAAGCCAATAATAACTACTTCGCCTTAAATACTCTTTCATGTTATCATTCACGGACAAAAAATATATCAAATAAAGCAACAATAATTATAAAATGAACATTCAATCGTACTGATGTAATTTATTAAGCAACAGTATTCCTTCCAGTTGCTCATTAAAGGTGCATGTTTATTTGGATGAAGAGCAATCGCCTACTCGCAGTGAACAGTGCAACTGTGCAACTATCAGAATAGAACGCAAAATGTCAAACCTCGACTGAAATTCTTTTGTACACATCGAATGGGTAATGTTTTCAATTGAATCACACAAGCAATGCGTATAATCGTATGTTGGATAAATACACCTATAAAGCATTCACAATCACAACTGTTCATAAAATGTGGCAGCATCGATACCATTTATTGCCGGTTCTATGATGAGGAATGTACTTGATGCGATATGCTACTGGATCCATTTTGCCCTCTTCCAGAACCGTCTTCAATCGTAGCGTTGCTGAACCCTCATCGAATTTTCCACGACGCATAGCCTACAGATTGTTATAATATCACAATCATGCATCAATAATTTATTGAACAAACCTCGAACAAGTTCAACGACTCTTCGACTGGACGATCCCTCCACGGTGACGCTTTCACATCGAAACCACGCATTTCATCAACACTCTGATGACAAACATAGGCCAAGTTCTTTTTGATCAACACAATAGCCCATTTATACAACTGATCAAAATAATCCGATGAATGCGTGATTTTTGCTGGGGTATATCCTAAAATTGTGATTGATAATCTAATCATTTAATACATTCTTCTAAAAAGTGAATTGCGGATGGAATGAGTTATTGAGCTCATTTGAAGTGCCCTCTAGCGAAAATTCACAAATGATAAAAATAATCTTCACCTGGTTTTTGGCAAATATTCGAACTAAAAAACTGAATGAATGAAAAATTTAGAAGGAAATTCAGAAATATTTCGACTCGAAATAGTGTGTGAGACGTGGAATTTAATCGTATGATACTATAAGTGAGAATGCATCAATGATTTCAACTGTAGAAGAACCGACAACGAATAATCAATAATCAAACGGCATATATACCTAACCAATGAACAATATCATTTATGGCTGTGAAGAATTTCTCTTCTTCTTTTTCAGGATTAGTATCATCGAATCGAAGATAACAACTGCCACCATGTGCCTACAGCAAACTATCACTGAACAATTACATAATAAAATGTCACGCATTTCGTTCACTCCAAATGACAACAACAAAATGTGAATATATCGCAATAATCAATGATTATACCTTCGCATAACCAAAATTGATATTGATCGCTTTCGCATGACCTATATGCAAAACGCCGTTTGGCTCAGGAGGGAAACGAGTGACCACCTGAAAGGTTCACTAAGATTAATTTTCAAAATTTTGCAATGATATTGTTCAACTAGTTTCGATAGGATTATTAAAACGTCAACATTCTATGCAAATGTAAAGGTCAAAAGGAATGATTTGTTAACCTTGCCATTTACAGCTTTTACATGTTGCTTTAACAACTCCATTGTTTTCGGAGTAACAATATAGCCATCGGTCTTGTAGTTTTCACCAACCTAAAAAATGTATATCGGAATTTCTTCCAGAAATGCTACATTCTACACAATGAACAAGAGAAAAATTAACACATCCAACATCTCATAATTTCATTTCGAAAAATTACTCCAAAGAACAGTTTGCTCAACAGAGTGTATGGACATGTTTCGATGAATATTTTGTGAACGTGAATTCACAGTGGAACAACGCTGAATATTACCTTATGGAAGACTTTCCGTCTCATCAATTCCTCGATAGTCGGAGCCTCGTCTATCTCTAAAATTAAACTTGCTGATTTGAAAAAAAAATTTCGTAAAAACAACGCCAAATTAACGTCATTCGAATATGACGAGCAATCGCTGAGAAAATTGAGGACACAACAACACAAATATATTTTAATCTTTACAGCAGCCATATGAATGGAACTGCAATAAATAACCTGTCGTTTCATCAGAACTTTTCAACTTTTTATTGATATCACCATTTTGCGTTTTGATAGACTGTTGCTGTTGTTTATTTTGCGCTTTGTTCCACTTTGTTTTTGCGCTCAGTAAATCCTCTTCGGTCTTTGGTCCAAGTAATAGCATAATACGCAGGTCAACCTCTCGTTTCACTGATGCGCCATCTACCCACATTAATGCCGACTTGACATCACCTACAAACATTACATAAGCGAATGCTCCTCCTTAGCATCTATTGCGAAAAATGATGATTATCATTAAGATCATTCATGATCGAGAAAAGATGTACAGTCTCGTGAACTGCAAAATGTTGTTGGCTGCGAGTGGAGAAGATATGAACGAATCAACGCTTGACTACCTGTGGTAAAAGCGATGCAAATACTTGTAATGAGTTGCATTTGTTTATTTAATGAACAAATAAATAAACTGTTAAACATGAAAATTAGAACTATATTTAAGTTTCATGATGGTCATCAATTAGTAATATCGATAAAATTCGAAAATTAACAAACTTGACAGAAATTGATAATTAATAAACTACTTTCACAGAACACTTACTCAGAATTCGACCAAAATTGAAACTGTATCGTTCTTTTAACAGCTGATCTTTGTACTTGCTAATTGTTTCGGCCACCTGAAAATATGAAACAGACACAATAACCAACTTAAGTAATCATGTCTACGAACAAGGGCCGGTCAACATAAAATCTTAAATTGAAGTTATCTCCTCCGTTTGGCTATAACTCATCGCCGAGATTAGCACAGGATTTACACTGAGCCACTTGACTGAGGAGCATCGAAGTTCACGCGTTGAGACTTGTAACACTCACTCCCCACCCCCCCCATCCCCCCTCTTCAAAGGCATGTTAAGCAAAAAATTACATCTTATAAACTTCCTAGAATAAATGATGATTACGCAGTGTGAAAAGAGTTAAGTTGGTATTAATTATTCTAATAATAACCTGATCTTCAATCATATCCGATGATATAATAACACCTGCACCGCACGCATCCATGAAAGTGGATTCATCGAAACCGCTGATGGTATGCGATAAGAGAAAATCGATTGCAGCACTTAGTTGAGGTTCATTACGAATATTTCCATTAATTATGTGACGTATCACCAGTGGAATATGCTGCTGGCACTGTGATTTCAACCGCGTACCGAGCTGATAAAGGAATGTACCCTGAAATGACACTTGAACAAAACTGCAATAAAACAGCCATATGAACGTAACGCAACCATCTGGTAGCAACGCTTCATGGTTTCCACTTTAGCTCCGCGGAGGTAAAAAAACTACCTTCATAATCTTCGCGGAGGTAAATTTTCTTCGAAACCGAGTGGTGTACTGTTGTTGAAAATACAAATAAATGTACTTCGACAAACAGATTCACAGTCAAAACTTAAACGTTATCACAATCCTCCACCAAAGGCATAAAAATCAAATATTTATACGGCTGATTACTAAACTTCATGTTATGCGATACCAAAATACCAAAATTACCAAAGATACCAAAAATTACGAAACCAAATTCATGTAATACCAATAACAAGATTATCCAAGATTACAACATGGGTAAACGAATAACCTGTTGTTTAGAGATATTTGGATCCAATCTAGCTTCGTGCAGTTGCTTTTTAGTTAAATCAACGATCGTTTGCAAATGACTGGCCAGTGCTGCATTCTTCATTGTCTCCTTAATTTTCATATCTGCTAATCCCAACCATTTTAGATCAGACTCCATCTAAAAGCTTGCAAATTATTCGAAATAATAACGACGGGCAAATGGAACAAATGGCAAAACTCAACAGTACTTCTTCGCAGACGACAACAGAATGAGAGGTGTACGAGAGTATCAGTTAGCGAAAAAACAATCATTTTTGGCACTGAGAGACAAGCAAAGCCTAAGCGTTAGCCTGAGCCTAAAGTTCAGCCTGAGCGGACATCGTTTAATGTTTGTGGTGTTTTGCTTTAAATGGACTGGCACTATTCAATGGTCAGCTTGAAAAGAGTGCAACGTTTTGAAAAGGCATTTACTTATGTTACACAAGCACGAGTCGAGCTTAAAGTGTCGAACGCAACGGAACACGGAATATGATTCGAAAGGCAGTACAGAAATGGAGGCTTAATCCTAGGTATGCATACGCGCATAATACCGCAACCTCTGTTCAGCTTCTATCTCCAAATTGTCCCTCAATTCTTCCAACAAATTTGAATATTTTAGTTTAGTTTATCTCGAAGAGAGTTTTCAATCTCCGTATTATTGCAGCTCGAATGTTGAGATCTTTCCAACAGATTTGTTGGAACAGTATATATGTGCAACAACTTATTAAAGTATATGTGATTGGTCGGGTGGGAGGGAATATTTACTTTTTAGGTGGTTGGTTACACGTAAATTTGAGGTTTATGTGCATGTGTTCATCAGAATCGATCCTTACTTTTAAGATAGTGTTTCGATTTTTCATCGTCATGTACTTTTATTTCTGCATAATATCTAGTTTTTATCATTTTTCATTTGCATATCGAGCCATAATTCAGTTCAAGTTCCGTCTTACAATTTTTGTCCATATTATTCACATTTTGATCTCGAATTCTGGTTCTATACTCGCCTCGATTATAAAAGTATGAAGGAATAATATAAAATTTGTAATTAATTCCCAGTTCGGCGTATCTGTCTTTGAAATCAGACCACAAAGGTGAACTCGTGATGTCAGATACTGGACGTAGTCCTGGACGTGCAACTCGAACTGGAACAGCTGGCACAGCAGTGCGTCAACGTCGCGGTGGAGCTACATCTTCAGGTGCACTGACCTTTTAAAAGATTCAACGTGTTATCTCTAATCAAATAAAATTCTAGAACGCGAGATAGTGGTTGGAATAATGTACTTAATAATATAAAGTTTAAGGTGCAGCTAGAGCAGCACGATCAGGTGGTGTTAATAGTGGTGGCTTATGGCGTTTTTATACCGAAGATGCAACAGGTCTCAAAATTGGTCCGGTGCCTGTACTGGTAATGAGTCTGGTGTTTATTGCTTCAGTATTTGTGCTACACATTTGGGGCAAATACACCCGTTCACATCATTAACAGTCATAATGACGCGATGAAAATTATCGTTTTGTTTATTCCATTTTTATTCAGATTGTTGTTAAATCCCTCGCTTCCTTATTAGTTCTTCGAGAGTCGTTTATTTCCTTATCAGTTTCAAAATGTGTTAACATCACACCAGTTAGTCATATTACACGAAGAGCCAGCACAACGTTTCCGGTTTTGCCTTATCTATGCTGAGTAAATTGAGAAGTGGTCACATGCACGATAGACGATATGATACACCTGTAATGTCATTCAATGATGAATGAATGTCGATTCGACTGAACAAACTCACGTTCGGAAATGTTCCTGTTGCGCATTTTGCATTGAACTGTTCTTGATGCTGTTACTGTGCAGCAATAGAAACAGTTCTTGTTCTCTGAACTGAACTTGAATGTGATAATGAATAGGAGTGTTCTGAAATGTTCAATACCAAAAACAAATTAAATGAGATGATATGCATCCTGTTCGATCTTTAAGAGAGAAGTATACGTGGAAAAACAAGCGATAATCTTGTTGGGTCATCATCACATACCTATTTATGCCCTTTTATTTTGCTGTATTCGATGTATCAAATCTTTTTGTGATAATTGTTTCCGATTTGTTTGTTTTTTAACAATTTCTCAACTGAAGCAACCTTGTTATAAGTTATTTCGTTTAATTTTGGAATGTTACAGTTGATTTTCGTCTTTTACAACAATTAAACACATTACTGAAGTTAATTTTGCAATCCATTCACTTCCTTGATTCATTCTGGAATTTCGCTGTTCGCGCAAGTTTTAAAGTGCAACATTCAGCACTTGAAACTTTTCTTTAACCAGATTAGTATCATTCATAATGAGGCGTGCTTTATTCTTGCAATATTCAATTCATGTAAGGCATCAAACGGAATCCAAAATTTATAACAACCACATAATCCAACAACAGTATGATAAATAACAAACGTATAATCATCATGTTGACATTCGGTACTGATTTCATATTCAACATAAACTGTTTCTTCGCACTGCGCGACTTTTGATGAACTGTACTTTTTATTAACCCGAATCTATTTAAGTTTATCATTTAGTCAAGCTCAGTGCTAACGCAAAGCAAATAATGTAAAATGCAACATCCATGATCGCCTCTTTATGGAGTGGGACATGGAAAACCTACATTTCGAGGAGAAACAAAATAAATCAAATAATATATGAAAAGAAATACGACACAATCATATTGGCTATGAAATGAAGCCGTGCTTAGATATCAGATGTGATCAATTTTACACCGGGAATGTTTCTGTCAAAATAAGATTAAAGCAAAATTTTGCATGCATTATAGTTCAACTTTGGCAGATAGACTTCTGATGATAAATGAACGACGCTTGCAATCAATGATAAATGAGCAATTAATAACTAAAAGAAATCACTGCAATAAAAATAAGTAAATCATCGCTGAGGATCATTCAAATCTTTCAGAATTTCGTTCATTGCCTTAATTTGCATGTAATTTATGATGGCTGGAACAGCTCGCGAATGATGATAGCGCAGAGGACACAATAGTAGATATTGCTTGTATAAACCAACCGCTTCGCGATAGTCATTTCTGAAAATATTTCCTATTAATTTGCTAGAATAGTCTCAATTCTGTTATTCTGCTTATCATTATGGATTATGTGTGAGTGATGAATTTAATGGGACGAAATCGTGAACAGATGAATATGCCATAGAAATAAGGAATAAGTGAGTGTCGATCACGATGTGACTAGTGAGACGAGAGTCGATCAAACGCAATACATGAGGTCATGAATGGCACAATTTTTTGAAGTGTTATCGAAGATCGGTATAATATGAATCACTTCGAAGAAAATTCCTATACAGTCATACCCGTACAAACGCAGTGTCATAAAATTGCGGTTTGAGAACGTGAAAAAAAAAATTCGTCAACCCTTCTCAATTAACTTGTCTCATTGCGTTTTATAGCTATATCAGCAAGTGCTTGTACCGAATGTCGAATTGTATAATTCAATCTTCCTTAATTTATTCGTAAGAAGACAAGGAAAGAAACGATCATTAATTACCTAATATTTATCGTTGATGGTTAATCAGTATCACTTAATTATGATAACATTCAACAGAACAACGAAAACGAACTTTTAGAGATGGTTTTCGAGATACAATCATAGTTAATTACATTTTCAGAAAGGCAGATTTCTAACTTCACAGTAAAACAAACCTTTTAATAGCTATTTTCGCTAACACTGCCAACACGTCTGGATCACCCTCTTCCATTTCTAAGCGACTCTTCATTTTGGATTCCAGCTGTCTCATCTTCTCACTCGATTCATCCAGGTTCTCTGCTTCAATCATCCTCAAATTTTTCATATATTCATTTTTACACATATGCGCTTCGGAGCGTTCCTTCAATAAAGAACAAACTTTTTTAAAAGATGAAAACCACATGGAGCAAACGATAACGTAGAACTTACGCAAGATACGTCGTCGGGGCTGAGTGTTGTGGAAATGCTTCTACAGCCTTTTCGAAAGATTCTCGCGCAAGGTCCCTGTTCTCCGCCGCGTAAAATAACTTCAAACAATAGTGAATAAATGAAGAATTTTATTGATTCAAACAAACATTTTAGAATGAACGTGTGATGGTTCAGTAACATTGAATTCCTCATCCAGTTATATGAAAACCTATAAATTGGTGACTCAACCGCTTAGTGCCTATTAGATGCGAAAGGAAATAAAGAACCTTGCCAGAAAGAAGATAAAAAATTGGTTGTGATTCTGAATCATCCTTCAATATTTCATACGCATCATGTATACACCTCAATGTGGCACATACGTCGGCCTGTGCGATCGCATTCGCAAGTTGACAATCCGCTTTTGCATATCTATCATTTATTATTACTTTTCTCTAATAGTGACTGATTAAATTCATTTAGCATATATTCACTTTTTAATATTAATCCATCAAAATCAAAACCACAGGTGTGTAGGAACCAACTTGAGGAAGTTATGATTGGGAGCAGTTTGTTCGAGACGATTTAAATATTTCATCGCCGATTCAGTGTCCAGCTTTTCACAATATAACAACCAAGCAGCTATGTATATATCAACATTCCCGCCATCCAACTGTATTGCCGGATCGAAATCTCTTGAAGAAAAAGAACCAAAACTATCACTCAACAACTGAACCAAATGAGTTTGGTAATACTGAAGTCAAAAACCTTTCGATAAAATACACTTTGGTTTGACAGCCTATCTTATGCACTTCCGTGCCTACAATGCGCATGCTCAACGAACTTGCTTTGTTGCCATGGTTTAGGCAAAACCGCTATGCTGCTAGTTCGCTTGAAGAGTGAACACGTAGCAGTTTCTCTGCTGTCAGATGATGAAATTCACTGAGGACATTCACGACAATATTGGAACAATGTTCTACCCAGCAGAAGAGAGCCCGACTGATCTAAAAATTTAAAAGTGAACGGACAAACTGCAACCAGAGAAGTCGGATCACTGCTATTTGTCCTCTTTTGATGCATACTGCTCTCAGAATGAACACGTTCAAACTCTAACAATGAAGCGGTGAAATTCAGGTTTAAATCACACACGCACAAAGATATTCTTTATACACCAAAACCGAACAATGAAACTGCGAATTACAGTTGATTGATTCCCTTTCGCGCGAAATGTTAGCGTAGCAACTAAACTTAAACCGTAGTAAAAATAACTCGGCCGAGTTCAAAGTATCAGTGAGAACGCATTATCACCACGGAATCGCATAAGACAAGTTGTCGAACCTCAAAATATATTGTGGCTCAAGTGTGTGTAATTGTCAATTCACCACTGTAATTCAAAAACAAATTCCACTTCTCATCTAATCAATGAGTTGAAGTTATGCAATCATTGAACAGTCAGAATAATAATGACAACTGACGGTAATAGCAATAATAGTTAACAAAAAAAATCGATTGATAACATCGCACTCAGTACCATCATTTTCAAATTTCAAATGCGTAAAACAAATGGAAGAAATTAAGAATGTTATTGAATTCATCGAAATTCCAATCCTTCTAGAAAGAGGCGCTAAGTCTCACATAAAAGCAGAAACGGATTGAAACAAAACGTACGAATCAGATAAATTTTCAAGGTTCATTGCCGCTTTTAACAAATAGTATATAACTCTGTAGCGTTTATTGATGATAACTTCCTTTTGATCTTGATGTAATGCGCTCCAAGTTTGATCAAATTTTTTGAGATTTTCGTCCACTCTCTGGAAGAAAATTTTGAAAACAAATAAATGAAGCAAAACGTATGTTGAAAAACATTCATCTGCTGCAGCAGCAACAATATTGAATGGAAATGCTTTGAAGCTTCAAAACGAACGGAATTAGAATAGAAATTGAAAATGGTCTACTCGCACAAGCTACCTTTTGATCTTCTTTCATGAAAGCGAAACGAATCAATAGCACGGAATCACGTAAAATTTCTGTTGGTTCAGTAATTTGTGGCATTTCTTGCTCCAAGAGTGGAATAACTTCTTCGTAACGACATTCTCGTATTGCTTCCAATGCACGTCCATATAGACCGCTGCAACTGTTGAATAAATCGCTGAGAAATGGTGTGTGACTGATGTTACTACATATCTCGTCTCAGTGATATAAAAGTTTATTTCACTCATTTCAACAATCACGACACTAGTTACTTTTGATTTCTGCAGCTATATTTGCATCGAATACTGGCATGAGAAGCTAATGAAACTGAAAGGATGATATTGAGTGAACCGCATGATATAAGAGAAGCAATCGGAAATGAATGTTTAATGAGTGCACCTGTCTAATTTGGGATTGTCAAGATCATTGAGGATTGGATCATTTGTAAAACAACTATGCCACACTAAGACAGATTCGTCTCGAACTGGGATTGGAGTTGAACCTCGTTCGTCCGTCTGAAATTCACATTTCCAAAACTCATTTTCTCATTTGTCTGTACGTGCTAAATAAAGCACAGAAAACATAATTTCTTGCTTTTTGTTCAGATCATAATATAGTACACTGCATAAAGTAATATATTATTTATTAAAATGATATGAGCAGAATTTTTTTCGATGGAAACAAGCTATTTCAGCGAAGTGAATGCAGTGTAGAAAACATAAAATCGTCTGCGAAAGTATTTGTCAGTAAGCTCTCAAAATTTCAAGCGGAAGAATGTATTCCACTTCCCCCGCCTCCTAACTGAAACTGCCTCTTACGTCAGTGTGATCATATAAACGAAGCGATTAGAAAGGACTTATGGGGATAAATTCAATAGATATTTGGAAGCTTGAATGAAATTATGTTGAGCTGTATTGACACGAAACGACTTCGAAAATGTAAAGTAGAACGAACAATTTCTTGGAGGACTAGAGCAGCAAGAGGATTGATAACATCTATCAGGTCGTTAGCTAGGTTTGATGAATCGTTCGCATCAACATATCGAGCATAGTAAATATCTGCATATTAACAGAAAGTTTATTCTGAATTCAATGACATTAAACGTGATTGTAAGATAGAAATAGTCAGCTATAAGAATCACAGCGCACAAAATCACAATTTAGAAAATAATCTATAATACAAGCACTGAATGACACAATTTGGACCATTGGTGCAACATATTTCAAATCTACAGAAAAGTTTTGAAGTAGAATATGTGATATTTTCTGACGAACGTTGCTTACCGTCTAATGCCTCTTGATAATGTTTCAAAAGCTTGTGGGCTTTAGCGCGACGTACAATAGCTTTCAAATAAACTTTGTCGAATCGCAGCGCAACAGTACAATCATCGATTGATTTCTGTGTTTCACCCTGCAATAAAGTATTCCAATTGATCCGATTTATTCGAACAAGCTAAGAAATAAAACATCCTGGTCCTTGGGCAACTTAACGCAGTGCTATCATTTTGAAATGATAATCAAATACTGACAGTTATTTTATTATAACGGTCGAATAATTAACCAACCAAGCGATCGTAAGTGGCTGCCCGATTCTGGTAGCAAATAGCAAGATGTTTTACTTCCTCCTTCGGACACGTTTCGATCGCCTTATTAAATGCTTTCAATGCAGACTGATATTCCCCCCTTCTAAAAAACTGATTACCACACTCTTTATGCTTTTTTGAAAGCTCCAGTCCATCCAACCCTAGAATTGCCTAGTATTATTCAGCAATCATTTAAACAACAAGCAACAATTGTAGGATTTTGTTTTCAATAAAAATGAAACGACCAGACAGAATTTTCAAATTATAAACTAAATTTTAGCAAACTGTTAAATGATAACAGGAATCACGATCGATGAAGCTCGTGAGAGAGTCAAATTCTAAAAAATGAAACGCTTTTGCCTTTCTGCTTGAATAGATACTTCACGTTAAACTGTTATACGATATCGGAAATACTAGAATCCAACACTTCTAATAAAAAATTCTATATCCATATTCGACTAACCAAAAGTTGTCGCAGATGAAGGATCATTTCCATCTTTAATCTGGAACAAGAGAAAGTGAGAATGACGAAGTTAAAAGAAAACAGCATAAAATAACACTAACGAACGAAGTAAACACCTTATTACGACACCTCCGATAGTACCAATAAAGTGCAACAGTTCCAGCGACACACGCGCTTCCCAACAACACTGCACTTCTGCTCAAGTGAACCTTTTCGCCATTTAAACCAACACTGCGAAATATTGACATTTCCTCTGTAAGTGAACAACTGTCACACAATAAACGACACTCGTTTAGCTATAATAAACCACAGTCACATCCATCTTCCCCATCGCAAGATTACACAACATGGCATGGTACGTAATGTGAGTGACACCCTTATTTAAACGGTTGGGGTAAACGAAGCCAAAGTGCACTTTCGTACGCGCGCGGTCCCGAATGTTCAAAGGTGAGAGAAAGAGAGGAAAACGCTTCGTAAAAGCGCACAAAACGAACGGAATGAACGTAGCCGTGAAACCTAATAACGAGAAATAGTCGTAGCATAACCTTCGCGTTTGATTCCAAATTTAATTCTCGACAAGCGCAGAAGGTTTCAGAAAAATTCATTGTTTAGTTTTCGAGATTGTAACATAAAAAGAACCTTCATGAGGAGAAATAATACCTTTGCAAGCGATTGAAATGGAAGAAGTGCTGGAACAGAAATTTGGTCGGTCAATGCCAAGTAATCCATTGGAAAGAGAATTGATTTCTCTACAAGCACAGAAGGTAATCACAGATCTCTCGATTAGTATAATTTAATCTTTCTTTATTTCTTTCTTTCAATTGAATCAAATTGTAATTACTTCGACTTACATTCATTATGAAGTATCATTATGTTCCATTACCTTTTGTTTTATTTTCAGTGATGTTTGCTTTTGTTTACAGATTTTTCATAATACTATCATGTTTTCATGCAATGCTCATTGGTATTTTTTATTGTTGTGGGTTTAAATCGTGTATATTTAATTTGAAATAATTCGTGATGGTTATTATGCATTTGAAAAAATGTTACAATATATTATGAAAGTAATGTTGTAGACAGTAATGATGTAAATGAGTATTATGAAAGATTTTTAATAAATAAAGATGAATAGTAATAACTTGTGTGGTGTTACATGGAAATAAAATATCAAAATTATCGAAAAAGAGCAAAAAATTTCTCATTTTGAGACGCTCAGAACGGTTTTAAAATGGCTTTGGCTGTCTGAACAACAATATCACAAGGAGAACTCCGATCCACCAACAGAAACTTAAAAACCGCGAAAATCGTCGTTTCAGAATTTTCGGCCAATGGATATATTTTTTAGAGTATCACAAATTTGGCACTGCACGCAGTGAAATATGAATAAACTCACTAGTTGTTGCCATTCTTGTGTTCTGATCGCAAAATGTGTCACTACCCGATTTCTAAGCACCATCATAGCGAATTCTTCCGTCCAATTTCTCAGAAAAAACCAAAAAAACGAAACAATTACAACATTGTGTTCCACTGTTCTTTTGGAGGATTTTTCTGACCTCACTTATCTCACGCAGCCATAATTCTATACTTTTCTTTGTACACTCGTCAAGCTGAACCGATTGGTACCTATCTTATCGCAAAAAATCATCTCATTAGAAACTTCACAAAACCCTGACCATACATATCTATTACGATTTCAAAATCCGCATTGTCGAGAAATTATGTGTTTCTACTGGCTGCTGGGTGGAGTGACCTGAGATTCCAAAAGCTTCTACTAGCGAAGTGAATGAAATGACGTTCGGCTTGAGCATTACAGTTGGAAACAGGAGCATGCATGTACATTTACCATTACAGTTGCCATGTACATTACCGTTACATTTACCATGTACTTGAGCACTTACCACTGCAGTTGCCACCGTCCTTGCGTGGTTATTCACGAATATCCTCACTCAGATAGTAGGAAAGAAGAGCATGCACGAACATTCAGAAGCGCTGACTGAATACTATTGAAGATTTCGACACGAAGTATGACTCACGGCTGCCGGAGGGAAATGCAGAGGGTTTTTCCGAAGTTGCATGCTCTCCACAGAAAAAAAATTGAACATAAGTCACATACAGCAACTTTTTCTGTGCATATTACTAAATCTCAAACAGTGACGCTCATTATAACCTACTGACCTCATCGTAGGATTTACGCTAACATGCATTACACGCCACACCACGAATGCCCTACTTGCTTTGCAATTCCTATCCTACGCTAAATGATTAAATGTCTTTCATAAACTCCGTCTCCTTCCGAGAGGATCTATCACCTTATTCGAGAATTCTTGTTCTTTTGTCATATCATCATGCTCTTCGAAAGAAGCTAATTCATTGCTCGACAACTGTCTCACTATGCTTATGTTATGTGTGCGATCTTCCCATGAGATGTTCCTCAATTCATGATTACTCATTTCAGTTACATTTTGCTGAATCACTAACACCGTTTTGTATTAGTAAACTTTCTGAATGCCTTCTCACATCATTACTTCAAGAAGCCTTTGAATTTCAAGTTCCTAGTCTCCAACTACGATGTAAACAATCCTAGAACCTACACTGTACTTGAATCCACTCAAACCTATCGTCAGAAAACTGCAACAGTTGCTGCCATAACAATCCTAAACTCGACAGATCCTGACGACTCGTTGATCCTTTCAGGCGATTTCGGTGTAACGTGTGGTAACACGTGGAAAAACATTTAATACAGTTGTCGCACCACGCACCATTCACATTTTCAAATTTATCCAAATCTCAGCAAAGTTATGAGCTTACGTCCAGGCAAGAGCTTCAAACTTGAGCCTGTCCTTATCATGTGACGTCCAATTGCACCCGGATAATTTGTGCAGGGTGCTCTACGCATTTTGCGATTCTGTCTCAATCATGGATTGCCACTAAATCATGCCTAGCAATACTTCCCCTCATTGCGCCTGGTGCGACAGCATAAAGAACACGGTAATGAACAACGACAGGATGAACAAAGTGATCAAGGCACGAAAACACGAAATAATCATCACAAGAAACAAGAAATAATCATGGCAGCGGGACAATCAAACAAGTTGTCATAAACAACAATTAACATCATCAAATTATTATTCCTCAACTTATCATCTGAGTGCTCAAATTATGAAATATGAGAAAATTTCACAATATAACCCCAAAAATGCTGTCTCAGAAACACCTTATTGAGGACACACATATCAACTCATTCCAAACCTGAGAATACCTTATGTTAGCGGTCAAGAGAAACTTCTAACCTCTATGCGCAGCCCAAACCACAGTCATCCAGTTCAACCCTGGCCCGGGACATAAGCTCTCGGAAGTGGTCCACTACTACAAACAGAGGCGATGACTTTAAAATTTGATGATATTCAAACATTTCCTCGTTAACAAACTGGAAAACCCACAATGCTTCACATCCCATTTAAATGGATATCTCAAACTTATCAAGTGCCTTACTAGCGCTAACGATGGACAATAGCTGCACTGGCATGGGAGATAAGGATTGCACCATAGAAGTGTATGAATGCCGTCATGACACTAGCTAATAGATAAGCTTCGGCGAGTAACCACAAACACCTGAGAGATATCTCCTCATAACACATTTGATAACATTGGAACTTTATTCCAGCTGTTATCAAACAGCACTACGAGGCAGACGGGTCACCATTCAGCAACTCGACTCCACAGGTGAGCGGTCCAGGCGAACTTTCCAGACCTACCGCTAACTTCATGGGGCGATTTATACCCTACGTTCGTGAAACTCAGTTTTATAGGGATATTTCTCTTCCTTTCATATGCCAGTGTAGCTATCAAATCAAAACTGAAGAACCTATAATGCCTCTCTCTCATCTGAATTGATTTCTCAAAGTTATCAAGTACCTTATTAGCACTAATGACGGACAATAGCTGCACTGGCATGGGATATGAGGATGTCATCATAGAATGTGTATGAATGCCGCCATGACACTAGCTAATAGATAAGCTTCGGCGAGTAACCACAAACACCTGAGAGATTTCTCCTCATAACACATTTGATAACATTGGAACTTTATTCCAGCTGTTATCAAACAGCACTACGAGGAAGACGAGTCACCATTCAGCAACTCGTCTCTACAGGTGAGCGGTCCAGGCGAACTTTCCAGACCTACCGCTAACTTCATGGGGCGATTTATACCCTACGTTCGTGAAACTCAGTTTTATAGGGATATTTCTCTTCCTTTCATATGCCAGTGCAATTATTATCAAACCCAGTCACAACTCTTCTCGCAACAAACTATATATTCTCTGATGTGACACCTCTACATATAACGAGAGACCAATTTCGAGAGCCATGACATGACTAGGATACTGTGTTAGGTTGTCCATAGATGGCTAAGTATCGCTCTAAATCGCATGCTAATATGGCCCACAGTGACATTGAACCAACGTTTGCTTAAGCAAAGCCAGAGCCCACTAATCGCTACACAAACTTAAGTGAACTTATAATACAGTCGCAGTCAAGCTAGGTCAAGTGAAAGTTATGACTAAGTTAAATCAGATTAAGTTATGCTGTGACAGCTACCTCAATACATATCAGCAAGTGTGCGAGTCTCATATCTATGCTAGAGTCCAACACAGATTCACGTAGTAGAGTCCACACTGGGAAGGAGGGAGGGGGGGGGATGGTGAGGTGCACAAACTGAAAAAAATTTCAATCAGGTGGGATGGGCCATATCTATAGCCAGTCCAAGTCCCTACCTCTGGCTCCGGAGTTAAGCGGGTCGTTACGTGCCGCATCCCTCCTTCGCCCTACCCACATCCCGTATTAAAAGGCTTACAATATTCGCAATAACAATGAATGTACAAAATGAATAAACAAATATAGAAATAATGAAAGCATACATAATAATTTGTGGCAACATACATGAATATACACATTATATGTAATATACAATTCAGTTAATTCACAACATTAAAGAATAAATAGAAAACCAAATCCAACAGATAATAATCTAAGTCAGAATTTATAATATTTTTCCTTTGATATCAAATTGTCTCAACATTTGACAATACAGTGACAGTAACAATAATACAAAGCAGTGATGGTAACATAACGCAAATAACATTAGCAACTGCATTAAAAAGCACTAAAAAATCCCCCCAGTTAAAACATACGAGGCATCATAAATACGTTCACAAATTTATGATCGACAATGATAAAATCTGACAATGCACCATAACATCTGCCACTGTATTGTATCTATTTTTAATTATTCAGTTGCAAATAACGCACGATTTATATGTAATTAACAACATATACAAACATAGTTGACAATACTCATAGATGAATTAAAGAATAATAAAGGAAGTGAATAAAAAAGTGGTCACTGACCACAACTGAATTTTATTCTGTGTCCCTAAGTACAAGTTGAAACTACTAACCTGACGCTTCTTTGCGCCACCATGCAATATTTTTTGAATATTGTTGAATAATATTGTTGAATTGAGTATTCGTTGAATTGTTGCTTGCTGTTGTTTTGATCCGATATATCCAGGCGTTGACCGTTGACCGATATTTGATCCGATAATTGATCCACCCACGAGATGTTGCGCTGATAACGTCGTCGATTGCCGTCGACCCATCACCATCGGTTGTCGTCACTCGTCATCCGGTTAGAACGATCAGCGCGCGACTTTACCTGGAAGTAGATGACGGTTTAATGATAACAAGATGTATCATTTTCAAGCAAATATCGCATTGCTACATTATCCAAAATATCAACATCTCTATCATTATTATGTCTGTTATCACACAACTGTTTTATACACCAACCCATCTAACAGAGAATATTCACACAATACCCATACATGAAGAATATACGATTCTGCTTGATCAAGAGAAATTAACAAGATTGATTGACAATAAAGTCATTTCATATCACCAACAAACAAATTAAACCACCCCATAAATGATTCAATTCCTCACCTTTGATCCGAGGTGATGACCAGTGACAGTATCGCTTAACGTGTCACGGTTTGTCCGGTCTCGATCACCTCTGATCTAGAACAGTATTAAATGATTAATTCGTACTTTTCCTCAGATTCATATCAATACAATCCGAGCGATCAACCTAACAAGCGATACGATACTGAAAACAGAAAATTGGAAGATAATGTGATCTCAAAATATCTACGGCGCAATTCTGAATTGCACCAAAAAATACACGAGCGAACTAAAAACATGAATAACATATACAAAAATACATTA